>VDFB02000632.1:0-28711 GCA_007258455.2 Sequoia sempervirens | reverse complement strand
GTGTCAAATTCCTCTGGCTGCATGTGATGGCTAAACCCCAAGGATGGCAGGATTTAGCTCTGATACCAATGTAGAAACCCTAGTTTCCCCTTGACACTGCTTCTGACTGAGTTTTACGTTTTTCTGATGGTTTTTTGGTTTTTTTTTGGCAAATTTTGTGTTTTTGATGCAATAAATGAAAGGTATGATTTTTGTAATAAATTGAAATAAATTCTACAAAAATTAAATGACTCTGAAATGGATTGAAAATGGACGCCAATATCTTTATTCAAACTTCTCTACTGATTACAATGATACCCAGATGCATGCAATGAATAAAATTAAGAATTTTCAATATTTTAAAAACTTGGAAATTGCTGCAACAGAAGTACATAAATGTACGGCTGAGGTAAATGATGATCTTCTCCCTCTGAATGATAACCTCTAATGATGCCCAAATAGCCTGCGCCTGTACTAGAGAATGTGGGAAGTCAAGGAAAGAGGCGTTTCTCCTTCCAAACCAAAGACGCCTCAAGACTGGACAGTACGGCCAGAAATCTGATGGTACGGCCTGGTAAGTACGGCTCCAGCATGAATCATAAAGTAAATAACATATGCCGCTTTCTAAACCCTCTGTATCTTCTGAGAATGGACGCCTAAATGAATGAGATGCTCTGAATGCAAACAACTGAATAAAACTCTAAAGATATCAATTCCTTGAAGATCTGTGATTTCCTCTGTGTGAGAAAACCTCTGCTGGCAATAGATCAAGTGATATTTCACTCTCTGAATTGCTTTCCGCTGGAGATGGCTCGTTCCCCAAGGAAGTCGAGTTCAAACCCTAAAGTCTGTGCTCAGATCAATTTGATCAGTTCTCAAAATCCAATAATCACATAATGGCTCAAAACCCAAGGCAAAATCCACTTTATGCTGAAAAGTGCGATTTCCTCAAAAATAGGGTTTTAATAAAATATTCACATTTTTAATCTTTTAATATTTCAATAGTCTCCGTGAAATATTTTATAATAAACATTAATTGCCAAACTGGCCCCTTTTGATGATGGGCGCACCCCTCAAGGCAATCACTTAAGTTATAATGTAAAATTATAACTTTATATTATAAATCATTAAATAATTAATATTTAATCAATACAATTAAATATTAATATTTTCCTCGTTACTCATCTGATTTCTGATCCGTCTGATGCTGACGAACGCTGAAGTGATTCTGGATGCCGCCAAAGCCATACTGCTAAAAATAGCAGGGGTCCCACACTGCCTGCCAGGAACTGCTAAAAATAGCAATTCTGCAAAAAGCCTCCGATCGAGCCAGAACGAAAGACCACTGATCAATCCCTGCTAACTGAATCTGAGCCAAGCTCCGAAGTGACCCTCTATCTAATCAATCAGCCTACGAGGTCGTGTGATAGGCCAATCCTGTCCTCTGAGAGATGTGTTGATGTGATTTTTGTGACCTCACCAACTAGGTAGAACAAAGTTTCCAAATGGATACCCTATTCTCTCTTGAACAAAGTATTCGGCGTGCTAAGATTGCGAGTGAGATCACGCCTTCAACTCCAAGGTTCTTTAAATGCGAATAGGCTCAGTTTGGTTGATGTGTGTATGCTGTGTACTCACGAGGGGACTTACGTAGTTGTTCAAATGCGTGTAGTAACGACCAATATGTGCTTTTGAAGGGGATTTTTGCGCGAATGATTTGGCTTTACGATGCAAGTTTCCTAAACTAACCAAGATTATGCAGAATTGAATGGTTGCAGAGATTTCTAAAATCTAACTTCTAATCTAAATGCAAATGGATGTTACACTCAACTTAAATGAACTTCGACAAACATTGCTTAGCCTCCTGTTGGACAGCGTCAACAAAGTAAGTGCAATCTTCAAAGGGTGAAAATGATGTTCAAATCACGATTCAATGATGCAATTACCATCACAGCGATGCATAACTACACATGAATTTCGATCGAAGTTAAGTGCAAAATGTTCCAGTTGACCACGCAAAACGAGCTTACCATCAGTAAGAACGTTAGTGGTATGGATAAAAGAAATTCACTTATGTCAAGCATAAACATCCATGTCTAAATACTAGCATGAGATTAAGTCCTAATTGAAGTCAAAGGAATAAGAAACCTCACGAACTATTCCAAACAAAGTTGAAATTCACCATCAATGAAAAGCTTTATTAAGAATAGTCTTTTGTGACAATTTCTTACAAAATTCTCAAAGGGAGAATTCCCCTTCTTCTTCAACAATGCAAATGAAAAAGTACTCTAACTTAAAAGCTTCTACTCTCTATTCTGCTTCAACAATAGCTCTCTATTCTCTGATTCTATGACTACTAGAGTACAAATGAGGGGGACTCCCCCTTATATAGCTGGCCTGTTTGAACAGACGGCCCAGATCAAATTACAACGGAGGGCTCAGATTGAGCCACCTCAGCCCTAGACGAGATTGCCCTAAAAACCGCCAGAAGGTGGAGGAGTGGCGTCATAAATGCTCCTAAAAATAGCAGATTCCTCCTTTGACCAGTATGAGCAATTAATGCCCACTAACCTTCTAGAAGATTCTCGTCCATGACCCGGATTCCTTTGCTCTTCTCTGACCGCGTACGCTATGAATCGCGCCAGCACTGCGTCGACCTCTTCTTCAGAAATTGATGGAGTGAGATTCAGCTGATACTCCAAGATGGCTACCATTTGCTCGTGCTTCTCACAAGATTTTTCCCAAGTCTCCATAGGATCCTGCGTGCTCTGAATGATCGTTGAAAACGTGGAGATGTTTTCAAAATCCAGCTGGGAAAATGTCCTCATTTCTGTAAAGAATGGCTGCAATCTTGCCCTTAGTCCTTCTGCTTCTACCTCCTCATGCGCAAGCCTTCTTGCGAATACTGACTCCAAAGTGTTGAGAATACTCTCGCGAATATTCCCCATAGCCTTTCTGATTTTGGAGGACTCCATTGCCGCAGTGTCAAAGAAACTCTTCCCTGTGAACGCTGCTGAATGCCATCCACGGAAGTCATATCTATCACCTGCTTGAATTACCCCTTCACTCACCAGAGTTTGCGTGGGAACACGCATCAAAACAGCAAGACGTGGGATAGTTTTGTCTTGAAAGATGTGGGTATCTCCCCAAGCCTGCTCAACATCATCTAAACGTGAAAGAATACCGGAAGCATTTTGGAATGCTGAGACGAGATCCGCCATGAACTTTTCTGCCTCAGCACGGACACCATTCACCCACTTATCTCCTTCTCGTACAGCCCTCTTCACTTCTTCCAAGCCGCTGATCGGCTCACGTGGCACCTCTGGTGGAAGCTCTGCTGCTGGATTACCTTGAGTAACAGGATGTGCGAGATTTTGCACATACTCAACCAACGCTCTGTGCTCTTTCTTCAACTTTTTATACTTTCCTTCTTTCTTTACCAGCCTATCTTTTAATGCTTGAAACGAACTTTCAGCTTCTTCCACCACCTGTGCTCCAGAAGGACGTCCCAATTCGACCGTGGTGATTGTGTACTTCTCCGGCATTGCATCACTCAAATCGTGATCTTCTCTTGGGGTAGCGATGTGAAGGCTACGAGAACCTGCCTCATTTGTTTCCATCCTTGTATATTTTCTCGCCCTCTTCCGCTTCGGCGACTTGCTTGTTCTATTCAAGAGTTCTTCCATTTCAATTGCTAGGTTGGCGTCATCATCCTGGTCTCTTCTGATCGCCTGTGAAAGCCAATTTCGCTGAATATCATAAACAATCAGAGGCTGCTCCTCAGTGGCTTCCACTTCTCGAACTTCTTCCCGAGCAGTATCTGTTGGAGGCCCAATTATCTCGACATCATGATCACTTTCCTCACGATTCCCATCATCTTCCTCTCCAAAGGAAAAGTCGAAGTGGGTGTCCATATCTGTGTCTTCCCCTTCATCTAGCTTACTGGCAGCTCCAGGATCATTCACACTTTGAGTATCTACCTCCTTGGGCATTGGCTGGTTAATTTCCCCATCCTCCAGGTCTTCATTTCTTTTAGCTCTCTGACCAGCAAATAATGACACTTCACGCACACTGGAAGCATGAGACACCAATTGAGTTGAGGACGTGTCTTCCGATCCCTGAGGCTCTGGCTGAACGGGCTCCCTTCTTTTTGGTTCCGGACCTCGTGTGAGCTGCTTCTTCCTCTTTGCTACCACTGGCGGCCTTTTATCACCCATGAGGTCATACGTGAGGGCGACTGACCTCCTCCTTAATCTATTAACACGCTCATCCACCCATGCTCTAGTGAATGTCATGACTGGGATAGACAAGGTGTCTAGATCCGCAATCTCAGGTTCGGCCCAATCCATTGGTGGCATCGGAGCGTTCTTCACCGTTTCATAATCTGGATGGGTGACCCTAGTATCCTCCTCAAGTTGATCCGGCACCTTAATCACCTCACACTCCCTGATCAGCTTTAGGGGGAGCCTTGAAAACATCCTCTTTCTAATCTCGCCCTCGCTTGCAGCATTTGCCCAAAAGTCCTCCAAGTGAGCCTTGTGTTTAAATTCTTCTCCTTGCACCGTCCCAATCATTCCCTTAGGATCAAAACTCTGCCTGCTGGTATAAAGGGTCAACTTATAGAATTTTAGCTCGTCCTCGGCCTCCTTGGCTGCTTGTAAGGTTGGGCATTCCTCGAGTGAATTTCCCAACACAATGGGAAAATGCAGACCTCCCTTCTTCTTTCGCCTTATAATCTTGTCGTAGGCCACCAGTTGCCTAGACAACTCGAGTAGGATCATTCTGTTGGTAGGGTACCTAGGTAGTTTGTACACATAGGAATCGTACCCCGGCAGCCTCAAATAGGTAAATTTTGGGAACTGGACAAACCAACACCCATACTCCTCGATCAGCATTTGAGCCTCCTCGGATATTCTCTGCTGCAGCCTCTGCTGAAGGGTTCTTGTGATGTACATGGTAAAGGCATCATTTACTCTTTGAAAGTCATCAGTGTGAGTAAGATGTAACTGTCTGCACGACTGGTGGATCTTAAACTGATTGTAGCCGCAGCCAATTGGCTCTTGGTACGCCAATCCCCTGTACTTGGTCATTCGAGCCAACATATAGATGACATATGAGCTCATATAAAACGTTTTTGTTCTTCTGAGACTCCGGAACTGCTCATCGATGTTATCACTTATCATCTTCGCCCAGTTCACTTGCTCATCCCCTTCGAGCACCACACTGATGTAAAAGAACATCCATGGCTCGAATATGAAAGATTGCGGGCTACCATTGACTCTGCTGAGCAACATAATGATGTCGCAATATTCTTGCTTCAGCTCCTCTGAGATTATTTGTTTCGGTAGCCTGGCAGCAGGTGGCTTTGGCTTGCGCATCCATGAGGTGTTTATTCTTTTCATGCACTTCTCGAAGGTTGTGGCGTACATCTTATCTGCCTTGGCCTTGGACTTATACAACATGTTGTCCGTGGCGAGGATTCCAAACGCCTCGCCGATTGCATCTGGAGCGAAATTAGCCATGATCAAACCATCGGGAGAGGTGATAGTTCGATCCTCAGTATTGTAGAAGTTGGCGCACTCGAGGATTAGCTCAGGACAACGGACTGCCGGTTGGAAGCCTGCTGCATTGTACAACCCACTCTTCACAATATTCCGTGATGCATCTGTTGGAAGGTTGCCACCTTGCCCGTACATTCGGCGTGTGAAGGCCTCGAGGTTGAAGGACCCGAGGTTGGTATCCGTCAGGTTTCCGTGCTTTGAGATGATCTTTGACTCCGGGATGAAGGATTTCTTTAAACCCTTGATAATCGCCTGCCTGGAGGCGTTCTCTTTGACAGCTTCGTTGTTTGCAGCCTTAGTTCCAGCCTTGCTAGTTCCAGCAGCGTCAGCCATCTGCAAAACAAAAAGCGAATATTACTCCAACTTTTTAAAACAACAATCACGTGAGGCGGCTGGCGGTTGGAGTTGGCTGCAAAATAAATACAAGTTAGTAGCGTTAGCAGTCAACTTTGACTTCTCAAGAATTAAACTTCAACCTCCAATCAACTCGCAGCCATAAGAAATATTCAACCTCCCGCAAAAATTAACTCTATCAATCTTAACTTCGAAAAAGCGTGTTGAGTCTCAGTAATTTTTAAAATCAGCAATTTCGAATTAAAATCAGCAAGCCTTCGAATTAAATTACCAAGTTTGAAATCAACTCTTCGACAGTTATACATCAGCAACTTCGAAGAAAATAAATCCGAGCAAGTTAAAATTCGCAAGCTTCAATAATTAAAAAAATCAACTTTTCGGAAGTTATAAATCAGCAACTTCGAAAAGCAATCGAAAATCAGCACTTCGAAAATTATAAGAAAGCAATTTCGAAGGCTTTACAATTTAAATCCGATTCGATTCCAACATTCAGCAATTTCAAACAACTTCGAAAAATTAAAGTTCAAGCAATCTCGAATTCAAACAATCTCAGCATTTTAACTCTCAGCATAAATAAACGATTTTAGCATTTAACTTCAAAGCATTTTCGACTTTCAGCAAAATAAAAAAAAGCTTCAGCAACTTCGAATACATACCTCAATAACGTGAAGAAATAAAAATGCTAAACCCTTTTACTTCGAAGCACTTCGCAACTTGCAACTTCGAATCTCAACAACTTCAAGAAACCAACTTTTAGCACTTTCAATCTCAAAAATCGAACTTTCAGCAACTTCTCGAATGAAATCTCACAACTCAACTTGCCAGCACAAATCTCAACTTCGAATCTTGTGAGACGAGAATGAAAATCCTCAGAGTTTTATAGCAAAAGGCTGGCGCTAATTTTAGCAGATGCCTTTTATTCCCTTCATAATGACTGACGCGTTTGCTAATTTTAAAAGGGAATATTCCAGTCGTCAGGCAGTTATTATTGGCAATTTGCTATTCGGGGAGATTCTTTCCTCGATTTAAATTTAAAATTCCCTCCCGACTGCCAATTACCTCCAGTGATTTCGAGAAAATCATTTTTACATCGATTTGGAGTTATCTCGACTGTATTTTAAAATGGCACTTTTAATTTATTAAAATTTTAATTTAATTGCCATTTTAATTTATTTCTTCAACGCATTTTAAAAATTCGATGTCGATTGTCAAAACTATCTAGGCGTAATTTTATTTTCCGTCCGTAATTGACTTCCAAACAAATTCCCCTTGTTAAATCGTCCGAAATTTTGAAATTTCATGGGTTAAAATTAAAGGGGGAATTTAAATATTGACTTAGGAAAATAATTAAATTAATTAATTTAATTAATTTCTCCGTCTCAGGCAAATTTTGAAATTATTTGCCTAGAGAAATTATTTTCACCTAACACCTTTTAATTTTTATCTCCACACTTCGATGTTGTCGAGCTTTCATTCTCCAACTTCACTTTGCTATGCCTTAGAAACACCTTCAAGTTTAGGCGTATTTAATACCTTAGGCCTTCATTTTAAAACTTGCCTTAGACATCATCATTAAAATAACTTTGGGGCCTAGGCGCACTTTAGCCCATGAACACTCAAATTTTCCATATTGAACAAAAGCCCACCCAAGGCGCACATTGAATGGTAAGGTTTGAATTTAGATTTACGCCTTAGAAACATTTCAACATCTTAATTTATTCCAAGGCGCCTGTGTGATCTCCACTTCAAGTCCAGAGCGCATATATATGGGTCCACTTCCACTTCGTCGCCCTAGTAAAATTTAAATCACCTTTGTCAAAGCTAGGCGCATATAGAAGTTCAGACCTTCATTCAAGGGCGCATATAATTCATCCATGGTGGGCGCATACCATATGTCAAGCTTTCAATTTTAACGCCTCTCAGTTTATTTTTAATTAATTTCCCCTATAGGCGTACTTCACACTTGTGTGGTCACATTTTGATTTTTCAACCATCTTGGTCTTAGGCGCAAATCACATAGTAGACTTCAATGTTGAGGGCGCATTTAGCATCTGGAGCTTTCAACTTATTTTCAGATTTCATTCTTCTCCTTTATGGGCGCATATTCATGGTGGAGGTCTCAATTTGGGGCGCATTTCACCCAGGCAACTTTCAATTTAATGACTTAAGAAAATTTGAAGCGTTCCCTTATTCTCCTTAAGGCGCATATTGCAAGGGGAGCTTCAGATTTCAACGATTTAGTGTATTCTCCAGCTCCCTTCATCCCAGGCGCAAATGACAAACTAAGCTTTTAGTTTTCACGACTTAGAAAAATTTCTAACTCTTCTTTCAAAGAGAGGCGCAAATAACCCTCAAAGCTTTCAGTTTACACCTTGGGCGCACTTAGATGGGTAAGCTTCCTTTTAGGGGCACAAATACCACTTGGCACATCCAATTTCTCACTTAAACTTTCAGGCGCATATGGACTTGTTAACTTTCATTTTCGCACTTAGTCACTTTTGACTCTTAATCCTCTCAGGCGCATTTCGACCCATGGGCGTCCAGTTTCATTACTTAGGCGCAAATGCAAGGGTCTCCATCCAATTTTGACCACCTTAGGCGCATTCTCATGTTTGAGCTTTCAATTTATAGTTAAGGCGCATTTGATATGTGATGCTTTCACTTTTTGTCTTAGGCGCATTTGACATGGTCAACATCCATTTTACCTCCTAGGCGCATTTTGCTAATCAAGCTTTCATTTTTGACTTAGGGCGCATTTGCATGGGTCTCCGTCTAGTTTTGACTAGGGGCGCATATGGCTAATGCAACATTCATTTTAGCGAAATTTTCATGTTTTAAAGAGGGGCGCATTTGGATGTCTTAACTTCCAGCTTCGAATTTAGCCACTTTCTAAACCTTCAACCTTGGTGGGCGCACTTTAACCCTGCAACTTCAAGTTTTCCAGACTTAGTCATTTTTCCGCCTCTATTCAGTCTTGAAAGCGAGTTTCACTACCGGACTCGAAATTTTATCCATTTTAGCAAATTTTACGCCTGCTGTTGATTTTCCGTGGTCAACCCTAACTCGCCCTGACTTTCTATTTTTAGAAAGTTCTTTTATTGTCTTGGATTGTTGGATCGACTCGGGAAAGCGTTTCACCTTGCTCACGAATTTTTGGCCCGGCCACGGAGTGGCGCGATTACTTGCGATGCTGTTGTGCCACTATTTTTATGGCACATAAAAATAAAGCTAGGCAGAAAGTCCTCAAATTTTTCGCGTGTTGAATGCGAAACATGGTGATTCTTGACGGTCTTTGCCTACTGGCGTGAATGTCACGGTTATTATATGATTTTTAGGAAACTAATTGACAAAATAACCTTCTCGATTCTTCATCCTCTGCGTAACTGTTTGCTTTGTAATTGGCGCCGCAACGGATTGCCTTTATCAAGCTGTTTGACGTTTACACTAAATTCCACTTGTGACATACCATTTTATAGGCTGGCTGTGACGACTACTACTTATAGTAGAGGTGCACGTTTCACGAGGCTTCCTTTGCTGGTTGTGAAATCGGGGCGGTGTGCCCACATCGTTGGTGAACTTTACGTGATGGCGACGAGATCAACTTTCTATTTATAGCCCTTGTCCAAAATGCCCTACTAAAAATAGCAGGTTCTCTGATTGCCTTCAAATTTTGCCAGCAGCTTCTAGGAAGGATGTCAATCATGATGGATACCTCAGTTTTGAACGTTTTGACCTCTGACTCCTCATTTTTAGCTCTGAAGCTCGAAACCCTAATTTTGTGCATGTTGCTCAGATGAGCTCCGTTTGACCTCGTTTCAGTTGTATGATGATCAGCTTGCATTTCTGAGGTGTTGAGTAGCTGCCTGATATCTGCTAAAAATAGAAGGCGGCCGGAAAAGTGACTGACCGGCTGCCGGATGATCTTGCATGTCATACTGCCCGAAAAATCTCGGAAAACCCAGAAAAACCCAGAAAAATCTCCAACATGCACGCACTGGCTAAAAATAGTAAGTTTCGAAGAAAGTGAATTGACTCCATTTTGCATGTTACATTAAACTCTTGGAAAACCCGAGGAAAGAAAATAAGGGCAATGTAGAAAATAATAAGCTGGAAACCCTAATGTCGGCCTCTGAGAATCTTTGGTGCATCATCATGCGCATGTCATCGCGAAGGTCGCCAGAAAAACCACAAGGTCTCGGACATCGTTTAGAAAAGACTTCTGCGTTTTGACCACGTAAAATTATACCAGAAGGCGGTACGCTAAAGTTACCAAAGCACATAAAATTGCCAAAAGTGAACTTGGTGCTTTCAGTGCAATGAAGTTATCAAATGTAGCTTCAGAAAATCAATAAGCGACCCGCCGCTAAAATGAAGATGGCGGAATTAGGTGGCGAGTTGCTTGTTGTTGAAACAAGGTAATAACTTTCTGCTAGGCTCAAAGCAATTTGATCTCAATACTTATTTCAAAATGTAAACCCTAATTCGGTTGTTGGTCGAACCTTACGTTCAAGCTTGCTGACGAGAGCGTCCCCAGAAAAGCAGACAGCGGAAAAGAAGCAGAACGAGAGAGAAAGACAAAAAGCAAAGCCAAAAGACCAGAACGGAGCAAAAATTTATGGGTCCCCATTTTAGATGGGGCGATGTGTGAAAAGGTCACAACAAGATGTCACTGAGAAGGGGACATGACATTGATTGTGACCGAGACGAAGCATTGCCAGAGAATTACGTGGTCACAACTTTGGAGTTAGGATGCCCCACTGGTGCGCAGATTGTGGAAGAATGTGATAACTCCTATCTTGCCCTCAAAGATAGGTTATTCAAGAAGGAAGGAAAGTATAAGAAGTTGAAAAGAGAACGCAAGGCCTTGATTGGATATGTATAGCAGTTGTCTCGTTCTCAAGGGCAGGAGATTCCAGTGATAGAGCCTCCAGCAGAGATACCTAGAGAATCAATCAGCGGCTTGATGGAGTTAGGAAAGATGGCACAGGAAGCAGATAAGCGGGTCACAGGAGTTCATGCTAAGAGAGAAAAGTTTATGGAGGACCTTGCTTCTGCTTTTCAGTAGGCCTCTAGTATTTTGGCACGGATGGAGGTAGTTGATCATGCTTGGGGAGATGCTTCTGTCTATCAGAGCAAAGTGATTCAGCGTCTTGAGGCATTGAGGCATGTTCTGTTGCGGTTGCTGATTGATGGAGGTGTCATTCAGGAGAATGACAGATATGATTTCTCTAGATGGTATTCTTCAGCGATCACGGGACGTGGTTTCTTCGACACAACACAGGCAGATTCAACCAGGATACGGAAGGCTATGGACAATATTATTGATGGAGTTCAGAATACTTTTGAGGCCATATTTGCTAGGCGGTTGAATCTAGATGAGGTGAATGTTGATAATTTGAGAGGTAGGCTGGTGCCTTTCTTTTCAGAGGTGAAGACCTTCGTACAGGATGACTTTGAGAACATTTCTACTTTCTCCTCCTTGATCCAGAGCACGCAGGATTCCTTGGTTGCTTGGAGAAAATCTTGTACAAGGCATGAACATTCAGTCACGGTGTTAGAGTTTCAGCTAGATTGCATTCCGCCCATTTCAGTTCAGGAGGTTGAGGCTGTGCTTGGCAGGTTCGTTGAGTTCGCAGCCAGAGAGAAGGAGAATGGGAACGCACTACTGGACGAGGATCTTCTAGAAGACTGATTGTGGGCATTTATTGCCTTTACTATTTTTGGGAGTGAGTGGGAATCTTTGTTCATTTATTACACCACTCCCCATTCTGGCAGTTTTTAGGGTTAGGGTTGAGGTGGCACGATCTTAGCCACTATTGATTGTAACCCTAGCCGTCTTTTGGGACCGGGCTATCTATAAAAGGGGGAGTCCCCCTCATTTGTAATTCATTAGAATAGAGATTAGAATCAGAATTGAGTTAGAGATTGGAGACTAGAGAGTAGAGCATAGTAGACATTTTGTTTAGCATAGTGTGGAGAAGAAAGAAAGTTTTCCCTTTGAAAACTTTTGTGGAGATTGTTGTGTAACACTTTCATGATAATAGATCTTTTCATTGATGGTGGAATTCGTCTTTGTCATGAATAGCTAGCAAGGTCTCTTCTTCCTTCAGGATCAAGTAATTATAAACTTTCATCTCGTACAAGTAGTTTACTTTGATGTGTGGTGTTTTATTGAGGGTAACTTCTTTCGTTTCCACTAGTGACTTGTTGATGATAAAGTTAAACTAGGTAATTCATTTAGAGAAATTATCTTGAGTTTAACTTCGATTGTGATTTGTATACTTATATGCGTCGTTCTGATGGTGTATGTATGCTAAATTATAATTTGAACATCTTTTGCTATCCCTTTGAAGATTGCACCAATTTTACTGAGGCTGTCCGACGTGAGGCTAGGTGAAATTCGGTTGAAGTCTACTGAAATCAAGCTCCACATATCTTGCATTTAGGATAGAACATAAGTTTCTTAGGCCCTACACTCCTTTACTTTCCGCACATTTCTGGTTAGCTTTAGGGAAACGAACGATATTGCCAAATCATTCACGCAAGAACCCCTTCAAAGCATACACCGACTGTTAACTGCAAGAACCCTGAACAATTGTGTAAGTCCCCTCGTAAGAACACAGCAATACACATCAACCAATTGAGGGTATTCTAAGTATTCGGAACCTTGGAGTTGAACGTGCGAACTTTCTCACAATCTTAGCGCACGGAATACTTTGATCAAGAGAGAATGGAATAGCCTCCAAACTATTTTGTTCTTCGGCTGATTGGTGAGGTCACAAAAATCGCATCAACACCTCTCATCTGAATTTGATAGTAGCCCGACCTCAAATCAATTTTTGAAAAGAACTTGGCACCATGTAGCTTGTCAATGAGCTCATCTATCCGAGGAATGGGGTACCGATTTTTTATTGTGCTTTGATTCAAGGCACGATAATCCACACACATGCGGATGGTGCCATCCTTCTTCACAAGAACTACTGCTGAAGCAAAGGGACTCTTGCTTGGACGAATGAAGCCCATCTCCAAGAGTTCTTTTATATTTTTCTCGATCTCGTCCTTCTGTTTCTTAAGATACCGATATGGTGTTGTGATGACTAGGTTGGCCCCTTCCTTGAGTTCAATGACATGCTCAGCTCCCCTTTCAGGAGGCGGCCCAGGAGGTAGATCAACAAACACCTTACTCTTCTTGGTGAGTATAGACTGGATATCTAGAGGATAGTCCCTCTTTGTTTCAACTAGACTAGCTGGAAGAACCATTCATTCCGCAGCCCATTCAACTTGATCGTGCCAAATCAGCCTCTCCATTCTTTTGAATGACACAATCCGAGGACCACCATGTAATGAACCGGACTAATTTTTTTTTTGTTTTTTCAAATGCAATTACAATCAACACGCACCCGTTAAGATTAGCTCTAAAACCAAAACGTTGCGTAAGCAACTCTAACCAAAAATGTACACTAGGATCCCGATGTGGGCAAAATGTGAACATGTGGTCAGAGGATCTAATGCAAATGCAAACTGAAAGGGAACTCTAACCAAGAATGCGTCTAGGACAGACGAGTATATGGTCAGAGGATCTAGATGCAAGATGAGCTGAAGTAACCCTAACCAAGGATGGCACCGAGTGATGGCGAGCATATGGTCAGAGGGTCCCTACAACTACAACTACTAATTGAAAGTAAATAGGCGGCAAGCCAGCCTCTTCCACTTATCCAGCGGGAAGTACAATAAAGTAAATGAAAGATAGAGAGGAGAATTGCTGATAGTACTACTAATCAGCTTACAATATGTTAGAATGCTTGCCAAAGCCCAGTAATTCAAGTTTTTCAATGTTGCAATAACATATAAGACTTCCTCAATGCTTAACAAACCTCTCTAAATTCATACTCCTCACAAATCTGCATTTATATATGACTGATATAACAGACCAGCAACTGAAATGAAGCAATCAGCAACTCTAGAATCCACCAAAATACTCACAACTCACTCAATACTCGCCGGAATGACATGAGACTTGATGCAAATGAATGCTAGGATGATGACAATGAGACCTAGACTGAGAATCAACCAACAAAATGCAATATTGTTTTTGTGCACACTTTCCAGGACAGCCCAGAATGATATGGCCAAGGAGAGGGGCGATTTTTTAATATTAAATTCTAGACACCTCTAAAAAATCTGGAAACTCCCAAGGGTCGCCCCAAGCTGGAAAACACAAAGGAAAAACACCCAGAATGATAGCATTTTTATTTCAAGAGATATGAGCAATTCTTACAATCAGCTGTGATATTCAGCAACTCCAAAAACATGATTAAATGCAAGGAAACCGAACTAATATGCTAGGAATTCAAATGCAATGCTGCAAACAAACTCAATACAATCTACCTCTCAACTATTTGCTATCTTTCAAGCAAGAAGATGAGCCAAGTTAGGAGGTGTGCTTTCCTCGATGCAATCTGTCACCATTTCGGCAGCATAACTTTACTAAAAATATGAGATGATCAACTGAAGAGCAGAGGTCTCCTTTTATAAGCTTGAAGAGAATCTCCATAAGTCTCTAGAAGGTGTGCCAAAAACAGAAGTCAAGGCATTTCAAATTCAAGTTGACTCTTTTCCCTCCAAGGTGGCGTCCACTTTCAAAGAAGCAATAATATTCACTTCTTTTTTTTTAAAATAGTCTTCCCTTCAAGTTGGTGTCCAACTCTCCTTATGCACTTTTGAACCTTTGATTTATTTAATCTTTCCTGATGAGGCATTCACCCATAAAGTCCCCTTTTTAAAACAACATAAAGTTATAATGCTAGGCCAAGGGGGTTATAATATTAAATATAACATTATAATATGAAAATAACTTCTCTCCATAAAAATGCCCCAAAAAATCCAGAAACAACAATACCAACTGAATCGCTTGAAGGAGAGGACCAACTGAACTGAAACCAACCCGTCCACTGCCAGAAATAGAATTTACTAAAAATAGTACATTCATGAAGTTGCTCAGAACACCAAACGGTCTATACCACTGCGAAGCTCTCTGAAAACCCAGAAAGAATCCGCAATCCAAATTCCAAACTTCAAGCAACAACCTCCTCAAAAATAGGAAACCCTAATTTCACCCTCCAAGTAGCCTACGGGTCTCTGGAATAGGCCAACGGTCAACTGAATCGATCATAGTTGAGAAGGGGACATTACAGTCCGCCCTCCCCATGATTGCTTATCCTCAAGCAATCGCAAGTCTGAATGCTGCAGAATCTCCTCATTCTCCCAAGTTGCATCTTCCAAAGGCAAGTTCTTCCACTTCACCAAGTATTCTTTGATTGTCCTTCTCCTCAAAGAACACTCCCTAGAATTAATAATCTCCTCTGGAATCAAGGTCAATTGTCCTTCTTCGTCCAAGGGATGAAACTGTGATGAAACAACGACATTGTGTCCAAGTGCCTTCTTGAGGCGAGACACATGGAAGACATTGTGAACCTTACTACTCGAGGGTAGTTTTAACTCGTAAGCCACTGCTCCAACCTTTCTAATGACTTTTAATGGCCCATAGAAGCGAGGTTTGAGGTTCTCATCTCCACTCTTCTTGAGTGTAGACTGTCTGTAAGGCTGAAGTCAAAGATAAACCATATCACCAACCTCAAATGAACGCTCAACACGCTGCTGATCAACGTACATCTTTTGTTGATTTTGTGCTATTTGAAGGTTGTTCTTCAAGGACTTCAAAATATCTTGACTTTGCTGCAACCAATCCTTGGCTTGAGGGGCTTTGCTATCACCAAACACCAAATTAGTAAAGCTAGGAGCCTCATAACCATAGAGAGCCATAAATGGAGACATCCTTATTGACATGTGGAAGGATGAATTGTAGCAATACTCTCCAATGTGAAGCCATTTCACCCATGCCCTTTGCTGCTCCGAGACATAATTTCTAAGATAGCCCTCCAACCATTTGTTCACTATCTCCGTTTGACCATCAGTTTGAGGGTGATAGCTAGTGCTAGGAGTAAGCACTGTACCACTCATCCTAAAAACCTCTTGCCAAAAGGTGCTTATGAACTTGCTGTCCCTATCACTCACAATGTTTTTCGGCAACCCATGCAATCTAAACACTTCTTGGAAAAACAAATATGCAACTTGAGCTGCTGAAAATGTGCTAGTGATGGCAAAAAAGTGAGCAAATTTTGTTAATCTGTCAACTACAACATAGATACAGTCTTTGTCTTGAACCTTTGGCAACCCTATGATGAAGTCCATTGATATGCTTTCCCATTTTTGGTTGGGAATGGGAAGAGGTTGCAGCAGACCGGCTGGAAGAGAATGCTCATTTTTGTTCATTTGACAAGTGGGACACTCCTTGATGTAGCGTTGGACTTCCTCTTTCAACCCCTTCCAAAAAAAACCTCTCTCGAATCTGCCTATATGTCTTGAAGTAACCTTGATGACCAGCAAGTGGGATGTCATGGAAAGTCATCAAAATCTTCCTTTTGAGCTTAGAATTGGCCACCAAAAAGATCCTTCCTTTGTAGTGTATCAAACCATCAACCACTTTGTACCTCTCGTCATGGAAGGTGCCTTCAATGATACTGGTTGCAAACTGATTTTTGGCATCATCAGCAAACAACATCTCCTTCCAATCAGCAGTAAGCTCACACAAAGAGCTCAAATGAGGCCTCCTAGACAGAGCACCCGCCACCACATTGTTTTTCCCTTTGACATACTCAATGTCGAAATCGTAAGCTTGAAGCTTACTCACCCACTTCTGTTGTCTTTCATTCAAATCCTTCTGATGCATGAAATACTTGAGACTATTGTGATCAGTCTTGACCACAAATTTGCTCCCCACCAAATATTGTCTGAACTTAGCTAATGCATGCATGATTGCAAGCATTTTCTTGTCATAGATGGAGTAGGTCCTTTCAACACCCCTTAGTTTCCTACTTTCAAACACAATGGGATGCTTATCTTGCATCAAAACAGCCCCAACACCTTCTCCGGATGCATCACACTGTAATTCGAAAGGCTTGGAGAAATCTAGTATGGCCAATACTGGGCAAGAACTCATGATCTTCTTGAACTTATCAAAAACACTTTGAGGCATTTCTGACCAAAAGAAAGCCCCCTTTTTAGTGAGGTCAATAAGAGGAGCAGCACTTTGAGAGTAGCCCTTCACAAATCTTCTGTAAAAGCCACAAAGACCCAAGAACCCTTTCAAATGAGTCAAGTTCTCTGGAGGTGACCAATCAACTATTGCCTTGATCTTTTCAGGATCAACCTTCACCCCATCAGCACTTATTATGTGACCAAGGTAGAGCTCCTTCATTCCAAATTCACATTTGGACTCTTTGGCGAACAAACTTTCTAACTCTAGGATGCTAAGCACTTCCTCCAAGTGCTTGAGATGTTCTTCCCACGTCTTGCTGAAGATGAGGATATCATCAAAAAAGATCAACACAAACTTCCTCAACTGTTTCTAAAAAACTCTGTTCATACAAGATTGGAAGGTGGCAGGAGCATTAGTCAACCCAAAACGCATGACTAAAAACTCGAAATGACCATAGTGGCATCTGAATGCCATCTTCTCAACATCTGACCCTCTCATCCGAATTTGATAGTAGCCCGACCTCAAATCAATTTTTGAAAAGAACTTGGCACCATGTAGCTCGTCAATGAGCTCATCTATCCGAGGAATGGGGTACCGATTTTTTATTGTGCTTTGATTCAAGGCACGATAATCCACACACATGCGAATGGTGCCATGCTTCTTCTTCACAAGAACTACTGCTGAAGCAAAGAGACTCTTGCTTGGACGAATGAAGCCCATCTTCAAGAGTTCTTTTATGTTTTTCTCGATCTCGTCCTTTTGTTTCTTAGGATACCGATATGGTGTTATGATGACTGGGTTGGCCCCTTCCTTGAGTTCAATGACATGCTTAGCTCCCCTTTCAGGAGGCGGCCCAGGAGGTAGATCAGCAAACACCTTACTCTTCTTGGTGAGTATAGACTAGATATCTAGAGGATAGTCCCTCTTTGTTTCAACTAGACTAGCTGGAAGAACCATACATTCCGTAGCCCACTCAACTTGATCGTGCCGAATCAACCTCTCCATTCTTTTGAATGACACAATCCGCGGACCACCACGTAATGAACCGGACTAATTTTTTTTTTGTTTTTTCAAATGCAATTACAATCAACACGCACCCGTTAAGGTTAGCTCTAAAACCAAAACGTTGCGTAAGCATCTCTAACCAAGAATGTACACCAGGATCCTGATGTGGGCAAGGTGTGAGCATGTGGTCAGAGGATCTAATGCAAATGCAAACTGAAAGGGAACTCTAACCAAGAATGCGTCTAGGATAGACGAGTATATGGTTAGAGGAGCTAGATGCAAGATGAGTTGAAGTAACCCTAACCAAGGATGGCACCGAGTGATGGCGAGCATATGGTCAGAGGGTCCCTACAACTACTTGTTGATGTGTTTTTCGTGACCACACCAACGCAGAATAAAGTCGCCAACGGCTACCCTATCCTCTCTTGATCAAAGTATTCCGCACGCTAAGATTGCAAGAAAGTTCGTGCGTTCAACTCCAAGGTTCTTTCAGTGCGAATAGGCTCAGTTTGGCTCGATGTGATTTGCTGGTATTTCAAGGGGACTTACGGAATTGTTCAAAAGCGGAGAAAAGAATTCAAATGCTCGAAAGATTTGTCTATGAAGTTCTTGTTTCCTGAACTAACCAGATAGTACTGAATTGAAATGGGGTAGGGGACAGAGAATACAAATCTACTCTAAAATGGAACAATAGACTCCTTCAACAAACTCCAGCCCGGTACCCGGCACCTCGCATCAGGGCGACTTCCGGTGTTGCGAAATCTTCAAGAAGAGCGACTTCAAAGATAATGTTCAAACCACCTCTTGACGCGAAGATACCATCACAACGACGCATACCATCATTCAAACTGTGATTGAAGTTAAATTACATAATATTCAGTTGACCACACAAACTTCACCATCAGCAAATACACTAGTGGTATGGATAGGCGAGTTGCTTGATCGAACACACCACATTCTAACATCTACTTGCATGAAAATGAAATTTATGCTATAAGCTACTTAGTAGAAGGGATGAAGAAACCTTGCTAGCTATCCATAACAAAGGCGAATTTCACCATCAATGAAAAGATCTTCTATTATGAAAGTTTTACACAACAATCTCTTACAAAAGTTTTCAAAGGAAAACTTTCCTTCTTCTCCAAACTATATCAATCTATACTAAGCTGCTCTAAGCTATCACCTAGTTGTCTCTCTACTCTAATTCTACTTTCGATCTTCTCTCGTCTACTCTCTAATGAATTACAAATGGGGGGACTCCCCCACTATATAGCTAGCCAAGTCCCAAAAGGCGGCTAGGGTTACAATCAATAAGTGACGATCTAGAGTGCCACCTATTCAACAATATTAAGCCCTAAAAACGCCACAAAGAGTGGGGTAATAAATGCGCCATAATGTCCACCATCATCCTTCTAGAAGATTAGGAACATGAGAATAGTTCACACTATCCATAGTCTTCTTTATTGGCGTTCTTTTTGCGGCTTCTTCCATGGTCTTCATCCTTGTCGCGAGTTATACTGGTTTAACACTTAGCCATTCTTACGAATTTTTCCTTCCTTAAAGGTGGCTCAGCGCTTTATCTTCTTGAAGGTTGTAATATCGTGCTTCATCACTTCAAGTCATCATCACTTGGTCTTGACGTTCCTCCTGCAAAACAAGCAAGGAGAAGGGTATTAGAACACTTCATAACATGAATTCAACTTACCTGATTATTATGCTCAAACTTCCAAGCATTCATCGCCTTTGCGTTCAAATTCTTCACGCCTTAGCCAGATTTTCGATCCATCCTCTTCAAGGGCATATCATCCTTGACAATATCAACTTCAACTGCATCTTCAAGAAATTCATTTCACCTGCTGGAGCTCTGACAACCTTGGTTTTATTCATCTCTGGCCCAAGAAAACTATCGTCACGAAGAATTTGAGCAAATTCACCTAGTTAGTTTCTTTCAAATTCATCGTCTGGAGAATTTCACCTTGAAAACACATTTTCTTCATTTTGCCTTAGAAATTTTTTTCAAGTTTTCCTTAGGAAAACTCATCAATACTGGTGCCCACTTGAAATCCTCATCCTGAAGGCCGTAGCGAAGCATGGAAGACATTAAAATCCATTCCTCATCGATAATCTTCGATACGCAGAAGAAAATTTCCTTCAAAACGCGTCGAATTCATGGGTACCCAACGAACGGGTTCATTTAATTTTCTTGAATTTTGAACCTTAGAAAATTATTTCCCATTGAAATTTAAATCCGTTCTTCGCATCTGTGAAGATTTCTTGTTGTTCTGACTTGAGAAAAAAAATTTATCAACCCGTGCAGCAAGCACCATCTGACTTCTTCACTGGCAAATTCATCCATGCCTCAAGAAAAATTTCACCACCCTAGGTCTAGGCGTATTTTCTAAGGAACAAAATATTTGCCTTAGAAAATTTTAAATCATCCTGCACTTAGAAAATTTGCCTTAGAAAATTTTATTCGATCTTGCTCTTCCTTGCCTGCGAGAAAGTCACCAACCTTACTTAGAACATCTTCGTGAGGGCGCTTAGCATATTTCATCTTTCAACATCTTCAATGCCTTAGGAAGAATTTATTCATTTTGAAAATTTCAACGTCTTATGAAAAATCTTCATCACTTTGTCTTATATCTCATTCTTCACCCATAGCATACTTGGAGAAAATTAAAACTATGCCTAGCATTTTGTTTCACCACCTCATGTGCCTTAGAAATTTTTTTCTAATACATATTACTTTGGGCGCATATGACACTTCAAGAAGAACGTTTAAATTCACCACGCCTTGAGAAATACTTCCAACACCCCCTTTAGCACTCATCACCTTGCATGGTGCACATCACACTTGAGGGTGGATATTCAACGTCATCACACCTAGCAATATTTTATCTTCCCCACCTTGCAGGTTTAGCATCTTCAATGCCCAAGCAATATTTCATCATCCACCATCTTGGCGTACTTAGCACATTTGGAAAGAATAACTCCAACGCCTTGGTAACTCCTTATTTTCACCACCTTTATTTTCAACGCCTTAACTCTTTTGTTTCACCATTCTCACCTTACATCTTGGCGCATTCAACACTTAGAAGAGGATGGGCGCATTCTAGGCATGTAGGAGGATGAAATTCCTTTGACTCTTTGACTTTCTTGCTAGACATGGGCGCATTTCTTATGTTGAAGAGGATGGGCGCATATTGCATGGGGTGGAGGATGAAAGTTTCTAACGCCTTCCTTTTTGACTTGTTGACTTCAAATGTGGGCGCATTTCAGCATGCATGGAGGATGAAACTCCCAACGTTTTTCTCAAGTGACTCCTCAACTTCCAACTTTTGTCCTCATGTGGCCCCATTTGGGCGCATTTTGCATGATGAGAAGGATGACCTTGTTGACTCCTTTGACTTTGCATGGGCGCATTTTGGGGTGAGAGGAGGACGAGTTCTTGCCTTAGAAACTTTTTTTCAAAATCAATCCTCAAGGTGGGCGCATTTAGAGGGGTGAGGCGGATTTCTTTCATGCCTTAGAAAATTTTTCAAACCTCCTGAGCTTACCTTTTGGGCGCATTTCCTCATGCCTGCAGGACGAAGATCGTTGACTTTCTTTGACTTCTGGTGCCTTGGGCGCATTTGGACCCCTGAGCAGGATGAACGCCATACTTAGAATTTTTTCATGTTTTCTTACTCACCTGGCGCATTTGCTATGTCTTCTGGATGAAGTTCCAGACTTAGACAAATTTTCTCGTTCCTCGTCAGTATTTCATACCCTGCTATTTTTAGTAAGTCTTCTTGATTTTGCACTTCTGAAGCTCGGAATGACTTGAAATTTTAAACGTAGCATCCTCATAACCTTATCAACTTGTCGGCACTGCCATTTTTAGTCACCCTGCTATTTTTAGCATGTTTCTGAAGGTGGTTTACTATAAATAGTAACCTCATGTTTTTGATAGCTCCACTGCTCTGATTGAGTTGAAATTTTAATGAGGCGCTCCTCACCACGTGACCTTACTGCCGACACTGACGCATGCAGTCAATTTACTATTTTTAGCATGTTTCCAACCTGACTTACTATAAATAGTAAGTGCTCCGTTTGACTTGAAATTTCACCAGCAGATAGCTTGAAGAACGCTGATCGCGGTGGTTTACACCGGATTTCGAAGATTCTAAGTTTTACATATTTTTTGAAGCTCAGAAATTTGGAAACCCTAATTTGCTTTGCATCAGAGCATCAAATGAATACGATTAGCCCTCGTTTTTATTGACGCTGCCCGATCGACTTTGTGAATCTAGACTCTTGGGGAATTTGTAGGGCACGCTAAAATAGCAAGTTCCTTCGCGGGTGAGAATCCTGGTTGCATGTCACACCATCGCTTGAAGCTCTCGAAAAACCATCGGGAATGCAGAGCATGCAAAGAAACCACGACATGCAAACCTAAAATAGCCACCGAGGAAGGGCGAACTTTGAAAGTGCATGCTTGTCTTGCATGTTATATTATCGAAGGTCTCGAAAAACCCGGAAAGGAATATGCCAACATGCAAAGAAAAACTCTGCATCTGACCTCTGAAATTCATCCCGGAAGCTGGACTGCTAAAAATAGTAAGTTGTCCGTTTTTGCTCAAATTTGGCATGCAAGCAGTCTGATATACTCTGAATGCAGTGTGATGATCGGAATCTCAAAATGGCTGACAAATTGCCCTGAATTTCATACTTACTAAAAATAGTAAGTACCTCAAAATCCGATGAAAATTGGCTGGAAGCCTGTTGGATGTCTGCTGACAACAACGTTAGGTTCAAATTTTCAATTTACTCACTTTACTTGACCTTGGACTGACCAGAAACGATGAAACCCTAATTTTCAGACTTGGCCAAACTCACGTTTAAACTCAATGACGGGCACAATCCCGGAAAGATAGACAGTAGAAAAGAGAGACAACAAAACGACCGAAAAGCAAAGCCAAAATTAGGGGGTCCCCATTTGCAATGGGGCGATGTGTGAAAAACGTCACAACACTACTAACTGAAAGTAAATAGGTGGCAAGCTAGCCTCTTCCACTTATGCAGAGGGAAGTACAATAAAGTAAATGAAATATAGAGAGGAGAATTGTTGATAGTACTACTAATCAGCTTACAATATGTTAGAATGCTTGCCAAAGCCCAGTAATTCAAGTTTTTCAATGTTGCAATAACATATAAGACTTCCTCAATGCTTAACAAACCTCTCTAAATTCATACTCCTCACAAATCTGCATTTATATATGACTGATATAACAGACCAGCAACTGAAATGAAGCAATCAGCAACTCTAGAATCCACCAAAATACTCACAACTCACTCAATACTCGCCGGAATGACATGAGACTTGATGCAAACTAATGCTAGGATGATGACAATGAGACGTAGACTGAGAATTGACCAACAAAATGCAATATTATTTTTGTGCACACTTTCCAAGACAGCCCAGAATGGTCCGGCCAAGGAGAGGGGTGATTTTTTAATATAAAATTCTAGACACCTCTAAAAAATCTGGAAACTCCCAAGAAGGGTCGCCCCAAGCTGGAAAACACAAAAGAAAAACACCCAAAATGATAGCATTTTTATTTCAAGAGATATGAGCAATTCTTACAATCAGCTGTGATATTCAACAACTCCAAAAACGTGACTGAATGCAAGGAAACTGAACTAATATGCTAGGAATTCAAATGCAATGCTGAAAACAAACTCAATACAATCTACCTCTCAACTAGTTGCTATCTTTCAAGCAAGAAGATGAGCCAAGCTAGGAGGTGTGCTTTCCTCGAAGCAATCTATCACCATTTCGGCAGCATAACTTTACTGAAAAGATGAGATGATCAACTGAAGAGAAGAGGTCTCCTTTTATAAGCTTGAAGAGAATCTCCAGAAGTCTCTAGAAGGTGCGCCAAAAACAGAAGTCAAGGCATTTCAAATTTAAGTTGACTCTTTTCCCTCCAAGGTGGCGTCCACTTTCAAAGAAGCAATAATATTCACTTTTTAAAAAAAAAAATAGTCTTCCCTTCAAGTTGGCTTCCAACTCTCCTTATGCACTTTTGAACCTTTGATTTAATTAATCTTTCCTGATGAGGCATTCACCCATAAAGTCCCCTTTTTAAAACAACATAAAGTTATAATGCTAGGCCAAGGGGGTTATAATATTAAATATAACATTATAATATGAAAATAACTTATCTCTCCATAAAAATGCCCCAAAAAATCCAAAAACAACAATACCAACTAAATCGCCTGATGGAGAGGACCAACTGAACTGAAACCAACCTGTCCACTGCCAGAAATAGAATTTACTAAAAATAGTAAATTCATGAAGTTGTTCAGAACACCAAACGGTCTATACCATTGCGAAGCTCTCTGAAAATCCAGAAAGAAACCGCAATCCAAATTCCAAACTTCAAGCAACAACCTCCTCAAAAATAGGAAACCCTAATTTCACCCTCCGAGTAGCCTATGGGTCTCCGAAACAGGCCAACGGTCAAGTGAATCGATCACAGTTGAGAAGGGGACATTACAAAGTATGGCAATCGTGTCACCAATAGTCACTACATAGAAGTCATCTTTGACTTCATAGTTGCCTAACTGCATGGACATGTTAGGAACTCTTTGGTTGCAAGAAATATGAAACCCATCAGCCACCATAGCAAACCTTCGGTCTTGAGTTTTGAGACACATTGTGACCTTTTCACACATGCGCCCCATTCAAGATGGGGACCCTAATTACATCACATTAAGTTCATTTGGCTTTGGTTTTGTATTGTCTCTCTCTGTCTGTCTCTTGTCTATGGTCTACCTTCCGGGGACGTTCCCGTCTTTGAACTTGAACAAGTGAAATTTGGCCAAGTCTGAAATTAGGGTTTGAGTCTTTCCATCCAATTTGAAGTCAAACGAGGTGAATATATTGAAAATTGAACCTAACAGTGTTGTCAGTATGCTTCCAGCAGGCTCTCAGCAAAAATTTATTAGATTCCGAGGTACTTACTATTTTTTAGTAAGTCTGCAGTTACAGGCAATCTGTCAGCTATTTTGAGATTAGATCATCCTGCATTGGTATATCAATTTTCGCATGCAAAATTTGGTAACGGAACAACTTAAAATTTTGAAATTCGACTTAAATGCGAATTCCCGATGCCGGTCTGAGTTTTTTCTTTGCATGTCTGCATATTCATACGGGTTTTCTGAATAACCCATAGCGATGTAACATGCAAAATTGAGATGATACTTCAATTGACCTTGAGGCTATTTTAGAGTTTACATGTCGAGGTTTCTTTTGCATGTCGGTGATTCCTAATGGGTTTTAGAAACTTAGCGATGGTATGACATGCAAATAGAATTCTCACTCGATTAAGGAACTTGCTATTTTTAGCGAGATTATTGTCCGACAACCACCCGGCGATTCGAGAATCACAAAGGCGTCAGCGGTGTGTAGAAAGCGAAGGAAACAAAGCTCATTTGGTGTACATGCGAGTTAAGGGTTTCCAGCTTGAACCTAAAATAGAGCATCAAAAGTCAAAATCTTCAAAAATCCGATGTAAACCATGCGTCGGCGTTCTTGAGCTATCTGCTGGTAAAATTTCAAGTCAAGCGGAGCACTTACTATTTATAGTAAGTCAATTTGGAAACTGGCTAAAAATAGTAAATTGAGTGCATGCGCCGGTGTCAGCCAGCAGGTCACGTGGTGAGGCGCCTCATTAAAATTTCAACTCGATCGGAGCTTGGGAGCTATCAGAAACATGAGCTTACTATTTATAGTAAGCCACCTTTAGAAACAGGCTATAAATAGCAGGGTGACTAAAAGTGGCAGTGCCGACAAGTTGATAAAGTTGTGAAGAAGCTATGTTTGAAATTTCAAGTTGATCCGAGCTCCAGAAGTGCAAAGTTGAGAGGCTTACTATAAATAGCAAGGCACGGATAAGCTAGCAGAAGAAGGTAAAAAAATGTCTAAGTCTGAGTTTCATCCAGCAGACACGTCCAAATGCGCCATGCTTGCCTTCAAGGTGATCAAAAATATTCTGTGGAATGAGTTCATCCTCCTGCCACCCCAAAATGCGCCCAAGCTGGTGAGGTGGAAGCATAAAAAATTCTAAGGCATGAGTTCTTGTTCTCCTCCTATGGCAAAATGCGCCCAGCTCAAGCTCTCATGTTGGAAAAGTTTCTAAGTATAAAACTCGTCCTGCAGCCTATACAAAATGCGCCCAAAGGTGATAAAAAGTCAAAGAGGTCAACGAATATCATCCTGCTCCTATAGCAAAATGCGCCCAGCTCAAGGTTGATAGCAAAAAAATTTCTAAGGCATGAAAGATATCCTCCACCACCCCCTAAATGCGCCATCCTTCATGCATGTGAAATGCGCCCATGCAAGAATCAGCCAAGAGGAAAGTCAAAGGAGTCAAACATTTTCATCCTGCATGAGGGGTAAAATGCGCCCAAAATGGGCCACATGAGGACAAAAGTTGGAAGTTGAGGAGTCACTTGAGAAAGGCGTTAGAGACTTTCATCCTCCACCCCATGCAATATGCGCCCATCCTCTTCAACATAAGAAATGCGCCCATGTTTAGCTAAGGAGTCAACAAGTCAACAAAACTCATCCTCCTCTCACCTCAAAATGCGCCCATCCTCTTGCCAAGCTGAAATGCGCCCATGTTGAGGTGTAAAAAGTAAGTGGTGGGGGTAAGTGAGGTGAAAGGTGGTTAAAAAATATTCCAAGGCGTGGTAAAAGGCAAGTGAATACTCCAAGGCGTGGCAATATTCCTCCATCATGTACAAAGTGCGCCTAAAGTAGAGAGTGTTAGAAGATTTTTGCTAGGCGTGGTGAAGGGTGATGAATATTGGGCGTTGTTCTTTTTTTTAAATTTTCCTCCATCAAATGCTATATGCGCCAAGAGTGATGAGAGTTATAAGGTGTTAGAAATTTCCTAAGGCATGTGAAGTGTGAGAATAAAATGCTAAGTGTATTATGCGCCTAGAGTGTGAAGTGAAATACAAAACGGTGGCTAGAAAAATAAAATATGCTAAGCGCCTTCATAAAATTTTCTAAGTGGAGTTGATATTTTTCTCACAGGCAAAATTGATCGAGCTGGATATAAAATTTTCCAGGGCAAAATTTTCAAAATTTTCGAAGTGATTCAAATTTTCTAAGGCACAAATATTTTCTCTCTTGGAGAAAAATGCCTAAGTCTGGAAAGGTGGTGGAATTTTCCTGAAGTGTAAGCAGGGTTGCCAGAGATGAAGTCAGAGGATGCCAATTGCACAAGGTCAACGAAAAATTTCAAGCCAGAGCAAGGAAATGTGCCTGGATATGAAGAAATAGATTAAATTTGCTAAAAAAATTATTTTCTAAGGATCAAAAGTCAGAAAATTAAATGAACCCGTTCGTTGGGTACCCATGGGACTAGCGCGTTCTAAAGGAAATTTTCTTCTGGGTATTGATGATTGTCGATCAGGAATGGATTTTGAAGTCTTCTACGCTTTGTCGAGGCCTTCAGGGTGAATATTTTTACTGGGCGCTAGGTTGATGAATTTCCTAAGGGGAAATTTGAAAAATTTTCTAAGGCATAAAATGAAATGTGGTTGACATAAAATTGCCTTGGCTGATGAATTTGAACATGATCGCCTAGATAATTTTTGATCAAATTCCAGATGAAAGAATTTCTTCTCAGGCCAGAGTTGAATGAAATATCAAAGTAAAGAGTGTGCCAGGCAAAATGCAAGCCAGGTTGAAATTTGGCTAAGGCATGAAGAACTTGAACACAAAGTTGGCGATGAACGCTTGAAAGTTGGAGCGTGAAGATCAGGTAAGTAAGGTGAATTTATATTATGGTGTGTTCTAATACTCTTCTCCTCGCTTGTTTTGCAGGAGGAACGTCGAGGCTAGAGCACGATGACTTGAAGTGGTGAAGCACGATGGTATTACGAGCTTCGGAGGAAGATAAAGTTTTGAAGGAAAGTTGCAAGAAATGGCTAAGTGTTGGAGTTTCTCCTCAAGAATCCAATGTGCGCCCAACACAGTCAGACGGATGGCAAGCGGAAATGATCTAGTCCAAGACTGAGAAGTCCTTCAAATTCAAGAATGGAAGTTCGAGCAAAAGTCAAGAAGAAGATCGAGAACAGTGTGAACACGTCTGCAAAAGGGAATCTTCTAGAAGGAATAATGGACATTAATGGCGCATTTATTACCCCACCCTCTTTTGTGGCAGTTTTTAGGGCAAATCTTGTTTAGGGCTGAGGTGGCACGATTCTGGCCACTCTATTGATTGTAACCCTAGCCGTCTTTTGGGACTTGGCTAGCTATAAAAGGGGGAGTCCCCCTCATTTGTAATCTCATTAGATTAGATAGTAGACAGTAGACATTGAGAGAGTATTAGCATTAGAGCTAGATAGTATAGCATTGTAGAGCATTTTTGCATAATTTGGAGAAGAGAGAAAGTTTTCCCTTTGAAAACTTTTGAAGAGATTGTTGTGTAACACATTTTATGATAATAGATCTTTTCATTGATGATGGAATTCGTCTTGTCATGAATTGCTAGCAAGGTCTCTTCTTCCTTTCGTATCCAAGTAGCTTAATTTCATGCAAGTAGCTTACTTTGATGTGTGGTGTTTTATTGAGATAGCTTCGCTTTATTCCATACCACTAGCGGCTTGTTGATGATAAGTCCGCCTTGCGTGGTCAACTGGACATTACCTTGAG
>VDFB02000631.1:0-14525 GCA_007258455.2 Sequoia sempervirens | reverse complement strand
AATATTTAAACTAAAAAGCATAGGAAAACTAACTTAGAAAGAATGATAACTAAATTAGAAAGTACATAAATAATTAAATTAAAGAGATGGTAAACTACAAAAGTAGAAAAAATTGTAAGCAATCCATGAAACATCTTCTTTAACAGTAAAGATTCTAACAGTTAACAACAAGAAACTACGGAAGTGAAAGACAACAAGTGCTTCAGAACTTTAGACATCACAATGATAAACCCAATAATTCCCTACAGAATGACTGTTCATGCAGTAAAAGTAACATAAAGAAAATTACTTATCTATTTAAGCTATCTTCCCTCAAGTGGCCAGCTCGCGGGTTATTATGTTCGTTCTTAGATCACACACACAACTAATTCTGAAACTCTTTCAGTAAGCATAATTTTCATCCATAACTCACAAATCAGAAGTTTTTACATAATAATCTCTTTATTCATAAACTAAAAAAACAAGTTGATAGCATAACATTACTATTTCACACACTATCTTTTGCTTCTGGAGATTACATCTTTTATAGAAAACTTCTAACTAAATCCTATATTTCAGATGGTATAGATAACCATTGAAAAAGTCTATAAAAAATTTACAAAAAACTTTTATGTCTTTAAAATTCATTACATAATTATTAAAGAGGCTCAAGTCGAGCCATGAAGTTTTTTTGACTTAAAAACATAATAGAAATTGAGACTTAAAAGCAACTATATCTTCGGTCCATCATCCTAAAGTTTTGGAGCATGTTTCCAGCGCACACCTTCAACCTGTTCTGGAGCACGTGCTAGTTGAATGCTTCTAACTGCAACTCGATGATTGATTATTATCCTACAAAATACTTAAAACAACCCATTAAATCTGCGTTGGCAAAATACTTCAATAAATGATAAGAAATAGAGTTTGTACAATTTCTCCTTAAAAGACAAGCAATTATTTCTCCTAAAGTTTAATTAATTGGCAAAGGATAGGAATTTTTCATATATGGAATAAGCCTTTATTATGTTATTATGATGAGGTTATTTTTACCTCATCATTTCCTCCCCTCCCTAATTCCTAGCAGGTCCTCCTGCCCCTTGACTATGGCTCTGTCCTTTGTTCCATTCTTCATATTTGACACTAATATCATACAGATCCCTTGTTGTTTCAACAAAATTTATAGGTGCATGGTGGAAGCCTCTATGAAAAAAAAATCCCCCTTGCCATTCACTGGAGATTTTATCATCTTGATCTGTATTAACATTGAAAGCAGGGGTTGGACAAAATAATAAGGGAGGTCTATACCTCATCCCTATCCACTTCATTCTAAGATCTTTCAAGATTTCAGCCAAGGAATTTTCTCTTATGGACCATTTAATGTTAAGAGGGGCGATCACCTCTGTTTTCTTTAGATATGTTGGTAATGGAGTGTATCTCTCTTCACATGTGTGCCAAGATTTACCAATCAATTTCTGCCCTTGATCCATGAAATGATTATAATAGAGTCAAAGGCTTTCATCATATCTTTCTTTCATTTTCTTATCCAATAGAAAAGCTAAAAAGGTTTTTTAAAAGTTGCAGGTCTACTATTAGGTGATCTCATTTGAAGACCCACATTTTTCTCTTCTTGGGCATATTCCCTGTTGTGCTCTTTCCAATGCATCTGATTCCACATGGTGGATAGCAAAGACCTCAGTTGCACTTCTCCAACAAAAAGGTTAATGAAGAAATCAATATGTTTTTCTAATAAAAGATCATGAACAAATAATTCACAAAACATATCTTGATCTTCAAGAGTTGATTCTGCAAATATTTTAACAAATTATTTATCATCAGGTTCATAAGGCTGATCATTATAAATTCTTAGCAGTTTCCATCTTAACCATTGTTCATTTAAAAACATTGAATACAATCTCGATGGTCTTCTACAAGATAAAATAAATTCTGCTATTTAACATACATCCTGCTTCCCTCTATAAGCTTTATGAAATGATTCTTTTAACAATACTATTTCCATTTTCAACTTGTAATTCTCAATATTTGCATTCCTTAGGAAATAACACCGTTCCATCCATTTCATTAACAATGGAGGAATCTGAACTTGAAACCACTCAGTTACCATTGGTTCAGTCTGAACTTCTTTTGATTCCACCATTGGTTTATTTGTGCTTTTCTGCAAATCTTGTTCTAATTCCACAACCCTACTAAGAGAAGCATTCAATTCTTCTTTTGGTCTTTTCTTTTCTTCTTCAAAAGTTGAAAACATAAGCATAAAATTCTTTTTTAAACTTTGAATTTCTTTATCTAGATTAGCACTGTGTATCCTGTTTTCTTGATTACAATTTTGAATTTGTATTTGCAATTTACTAATGAATGTATCTTTTTGTTGTATTTGCAGTTTCAAATCTTGTATTTCCTGATCTCTTTTACTTATCACATCAGTGTGTACTATTATTTCTTCTTGTTGCACACTACTATATTCAACTCCATTTTCTGATGAACGTTTGTTGAAATTTTGACAAACTATCATCGGAACACCGACGAACCACTGCAATAATTTTTGTCAGAACATTTTTTGTCGCTTTATCGACAAACCTTGAAATGTCAAAATCACAACGTGACTTTGTTGGTAGTCGCCATGGTAAAGGTGTTCTTCTATTCGTCGAAATTCTGACAAAACATGTGTCACTTTATCGACGTACATTAGCTAGAAAACAAGCGGCAAAAATCAGCTAGAACGTCAGAACACCACCAGAAAATCATTGAAATAGCGACGAAATGGGCATGTCATAACGTCAGACATTTCGTTGGAGGTACAACAAGTTCATCGGTCATTTTTTGAAGTTTCGTCAGACGTGTTCGTCGAAATTTCGACGAAACTGTGCAATTTAAAAAAAATAAAATTATTCCATTTGCAAACAAGCTAGTCTAGAAAAATGTAATTAGCTGGTGTAAAGCCAAATTTGACAACCTTTTCCAACATCCTCCCTGCTTGTGCCAAAAGGGGAGCTTTGTAATAGGGTATGGACATCTATCAAAACATAAAGGATAGAGGATTTTCATCAGTTGTAGTTGCAACTTCCCTATTAGACATGTATGTAAAATGTCGAAGCATAGACAAGGAACGTGAACTGTTTGATAGAATTCCTCAAAGAAATGTCGTCTCATGGACTGCAATGATTGCAGGATATGCACAAAATAGATTTGTTCAAAAGGCTTTAGAAATTTTAAGACAAATGTAATTGGTTGGTGTAAAGCCAAATTCGACAACCTTTGTGAGCATCCTCCCTTCCTATGCCAAAAGGGGAGCTTTGGAACAGGGTATGGACATCCATCATAACATAATGGAAGGGGGAGTTTTGTCAAATATTATAGTTGGAAATGCTCTAGTAGACATGTATTCAAAATGTGGAAGTATAGATAAGGCACATGAACTATTTGATGGAATGGCTCAAAGAGATATCATCTCTTGGAATGCAATGATTGTAGGATATGCTAATGATGTTTCAATAACTTTGGGTGTTTATCTTCTCCCCAGAAATTTGTATGCAATTGACATGTGGTTACTTTTGTTTTCTCTTATGTGCATTAAAAACTATTTTGCATGTGTGTACTTCAAAAGAAAATAACGATAAAATTACCAAGTTTCAAAGTTACTACACAAGGGTTGCAAATGATAATAATAATGGTGGTTGTATTTGAGAAGGAATTAGGGAAGAATTTTCCTCTAAAATTTGTTGATAAACCTAAATATTTTAAAACTCTATATGCATTTATAGAGAAGGTTGAGAAGGAATTGAAGTCGGAAAGCATTACATGGAAGATCTATTTATTTAGTGGCCATTGGAATGCTGACTTCCCTAATATATGACCTCAAGAATCAATTATAAATCAATAATAGATTGAAAAGCTATTTATTCTCTTTTTTGTAAGAGGATGGAATTTTGGGATAGAAAACTTTTGGGTTCTTTCACATTGTACAACAAAAGAGTGAGTTTTCTCTCCTCATCATATAACAAAAGATATACTAGGAAAAATACATAACTGATGTTGTGATCTAGCTAAAGATGCTCGGATGAGATATAAAGCTTCCTAATGGTTATAATTAAGGAGTTCATGCATAGTAACATGGCATTTAGACAAAGGAGCAAACAAGGTTTTGTTGACCAAATCACTACAACCAAATATTTGCAACTAAACAAAAATGGAGGATGACAAGAATTGGAGTTGATTGTTTCTATCCTAAAATTAATTTCTATGAAGCATATAAAGTAGATTACAAAAAATGCATAAAACATAGAAAGAGTGTGTATTAAGCACTTGAGTTACCCCCCTTGCTGCATATCCTATTATGAATTCCCTAAGTACTTGGATCTTATACAATTTTATGTGCATCTTCAGTTATTATAAGTCACATATTAACTAATCAGACAAATTTTCTACCTTTGTTTGTACTTTAGAAATGATAAGTTTTTTTAAAAAATAAATGATCTACATACTTGTAATCTCACAATGCTACTTATTTGTTCATGGTCCAAATATTGGAAGACAATATACTCATCAATATGATTTATGAACTCAGGTCGGAAGGTGGCCTGTGTTGCTTCAATATAAAATAAGAATCCAAAAGCTTGATTACCCTTGTTGAACCACTTAACTTTAGCACTTTCATCTGTACATTTTTTTTCTACCCCCATTGTAACTCTATATAACCTCTTGTTCTTTAGTATTAGTTGAACCTTAGTTTTCCATTGATGGAAGTTAAATGGAATTAGAAGAGGAACTAGAACATTTGAATCCATGCTTGTTGATTGTTGCAAAAAATTTAGAAGTGCAAAAAAGAAAAGATAGGAGGAAGAAGTACACACAACACAAGGCTATCCACAAGATAGTCAACTGTCCTATTGTAGCCAACCAATTAGGCCTCTTGGAGTAGCGTTGTTTTGGTCCATTGCTCTTTTTCTATTCACTATCATGAAGGAAGGTTTTGAGGCCTTGTAGGGGCATATAATACCTGTCTAATTTCAATGGTTTGGGCCTGGTACAGGCTTGTATGTGGATTTTATTTTGACTATCCTACCAGGCAGGGTACAAGGGTTAAAAGGGTAAAGAGGCCTAAAGGTTAGAGCGATGAGAAAATGGAGTTTCCTAAATGCAAATTAGGGTGTTAAGTTTTGGTTTGGTCCTATTTGACATGATCTAAGTGGTTACAAACCCTCTTGGTTGTGAGAGTACAAGAACCCTAGGTGAGTTGGGTCTTTTCCTTGAAGGAATAGTGGATTGGAAAGGTCCACTTAAAGAGTATTTGAGAGAGCTATGCTAAGTTGGTGGTTTGATCATCTAGTTGATCATCTAAAGAAGCTTCCCCTACTCACTCTCAATCACTTATTCCTACATAGTTCACTATCCTTGGTCTGCCAATCACTTAATGTATTCTTTCCATGTCACAAAACAAGAATCTTCTATCATGAACAAGGTTATAGTATGAAGGCCTGTAGCATACTCTGGGATCTACTCATTTCCTATCAAATTGCCCCATAATAACCCTTGTTATTTTCATGATGGACATAAGCTAATGCATTATTCTTCAATTGTGACAAAACCTTTATGGAGTTACCCTCTCAAATGACACATGAATGCATAAATTTGAGAGGAAGATAGTAAGTTGAATGAATGTAAGTAGAGAAATTTTTGCATACTTGTAGATGGTACACAATTTCATGGTTAAGTGGAAGCGTCCCATCAACAACAAGATCCAAATATCTGTGTATCTATCTCAATTGAGCATCTAAACCCTTTAGAGTTGTCTATTTTTCCACTAACCTGTTATGCACAAAAAATCAAATTTTAGAGTTATGTCACCACTAAAAACAAAATAAATAGAGCTTTGAAACCAAATCCACACACAACACAATGTGGTATTCATACAAAGCCATACAGACAAACTAAACTTAGAACATTGGAATGGAAACAACTTGAAATTATGATGTAGAGCATGGATTCAATTTACTCAACTGGAGGCACATTTCACAATAATGGGTTCTTTATGTAAAACATCTATACGAGGTTCAAATAGTAAAGAGATTGATGAAAGATAGAGGAATTAAAAAGATACTTGCATGTAGTTGGATTGAGCTTCTCTTTGTTTCAAGAATAGTTTAATATTCTCTACTTAATAGGGCCAACCACGCGGATGTGGTGAAGTCCATTTGGCCCCTCCCTCCTCACACTCACTCCTACCTCCCCATACCCATCATATAAGAATCATTCATTCATCCATTAATAACATATAACATTCATTCATTAACATATTCATTCATTCATTCATCCATTAATAACATATGTTATCAATATCTATACATTAATAACATATAACATTCATTCATAATAACATTCATTCATTCAGTTGTTACATATTATCAAAAATATGTTTGTCATAATATGATTACAATCACTTTTTTTTTGTTTCTTTAATTTTGAAGCTAAAAAAAGCTGAAGTGGAGTATCATTTTCTAAATCATCTGTCCCCCCTTCAGTTGTTCTACCCTCTACTCTTGATCTTAATGTACGCCTAGTCATTTCATCGATCATGATGTGGGAGGTCATTTTGAGGGTCGACAACAAAGAAGGTACAAATTGATATGTTTTGTTATTATTGTTACAAAGTATTTTATTAATTAAAGAACATTAGAGTGGTGTTTCACCCTGATGGGGCCACATCATGTTCCCCCGATTCCATTGTAGAATAGTGCCACTACAGTCAACACCTCTAAATCTTGATCTGAGTTGAAACATGAAAGGTTACATTTAATGAATACCAATTGTAATTAACATGTTTAAAAACATTAGAGTATTGTCCCTTTACCCTGATGGGGCCATCATGCCTCCTCATCTCTTCGCTGGATCATGTTCAACATGTCAATTCATGCTCACATCTCTAAAGCTGAAACATGAAAGGTTAATAATGACATACCACAATTGAAATTAGTATGTTTAATTGTATTAACTACTGTCGCTTTGTATAGCACATGAATACATCCACAGATTCTGATGCACACCAAGGATCTTTCATCTACAAAGTTGTAGTTCCACCCTCACCAGTCGCATTCCAATGTCGTGAAAGACATCATTGTGCGTCCGTTTAAAAAAAAGGCAACATAATTACTTTATAGAAATTATTGAATAGACGTTAAAATAAGAGTTCAATTTTGTAAATAAACTTATCGAGTTTATTTACTCAAGGTGTCGATGCAATGGAAGATTAGGTTTGACCGGTCAAAACTCTTAGGGCGCTCAACCACAACTTCATAGCGACCGGAAGGAAGCCCATTTCCTCTTCTATGTGGGTGGCTTTGTTGGTCTAAAGCCCCACATTTTTGCATACATAAGATCATTAATTTTGTTTCATGGTGTGGATAAATTCAAAATTGTTTGCAATTCTATTATTTGGATGAATATTTCATTTATATTGATAATTTCTACAATTTTTAAGTGCTAATTTCATATAACTACTAGAGCCAAGTTTGTGTTGCTTGTGTTTTTATAGTCTAGCCTTTGTTGCCTTCGATGTGTTGGGCAGCCTATGAAAATTTTGAAATACATTAGATTATGTAAAAAGAAAGAGTAATCAATATATGATTACATTGTTGATAGTATCACATATCTTCCTTGGCCCAGTGGTGTCTTTCCTTTTTTTCTTTTCAGCCTTCTCTTTCCATGACACCAGGTCCTTCCACTCCCTCTTTGGAATCATGGGGGGATGCTCGTACTTTTTGTTCTTCTCTAAATGTGACCTATATTGGTCCCTCACATACTTTAAATATGTACCAGCTTTCTTAAGGACCTTCATTCGGTTGAGTGTTTTATCACCGAACAACACAACTAAACGGTTAATGAGCTCATCCTTTAAATCTTGATTTTGGGCATTCCATTGTGTATGTATGGTGGGCCCGAAGAGCTCCAATGTTATATCACCTAGATGTTTATAAAAAACATCATTTCCTGCAAAATGATCATGGGATCATTAGTCTAAAAAGAGTGATCAATAAGTACCAATTGATTATATATAATAATAATAAAAAAAATTTAAATTACCTAGACCTTCTTCTATCTTATGGGAATGAAACTCACCACCACAAATGATCGAAATGTTCCCCGCATTTTAGAATACGGGTGATCTAAGTTGTTAAAACATCACCAACACTATGGCCTCACATCACCAAGCATTGTTCATGTTAGGTAAGTTGTTCTAGACAATATGAGGGCACAAAATGATGGGGTCTACGATAATGTGATAAGTGTAGAAAAATTAAGATGGAGACTTGTGCCTCTATTTCATGAAGTACTCAGCATTCTCGATCATAGAAGAGTATAACAAAAAACTCGTAAAAAACATATTTAGTTCATGACATAAAAATATTACAAAATTATAAAACCATGAACAGAACTTATGTTGTAATTAAAGCATCTCATGACAACTTGTGCTGTACTTGAGTCAATATTTCAACCTCTCAGATCTCATTTGTTTGAGGCACTATGAATAACAATTGAAGGATTTCTTCATTGCATTTTTTTTGTGTCTTCCTTATCATATCGATAGGGTTTGTTGAATATGTGATGTCATCATCCAATAACAGTGACTGCACCTCGACCCTATGGATGATCTCCTCTACTGTTGGTGCCTTTCCCCGATCAGCTGTCTGTAACAAGAATATTAAAAACATTATCAAAATTAACCCAATAAACTTATGAAAAAAACATAATAATAATTTTTTTTGCTCGTATCTAATTTGTACAATTACAATGAGGTAAACCTGTCGGGTAGAAGCGCTTGAAGATGCATCACAATCTGTGGTTTGGGACGAAGCCTTCCCCATACGATCAATGTCTTGCTGTGACAAAAAATAAATATAAAAACATTTACCAAAATTAAACGAATAGACTTACTTAAAAATGTAATAAAATGGGAGTATTGGAGTCATTAATCGAGGTTGGGTGTAAATGGTATATAAAATACCATAGTAACTGCTTGTATCTGTTTATTCAAATTGTAATTGATTAGAAACTTCTTCTCTGCGCTATTGATTTTTATCACACATACAAATACACGGTTTTGCCTGAAGCCGGTCATGCAATTGCTGTTTAAGTTGACCTAGGTCATGTACCATTTATAAACCTCAATATCCTCGATGCTTTTGGCCTTCCACAATGCACATCCACCTTTATTGATTCTTAGTCTTTTAGTTGTATATATTTAATAGCATACTCCACGATACTTTTGTGTATATCAACTATCGCGATCCAATCTTTGTAACTATAATGTATCCCATACTCCACTAATTCAATAGTTTCTCGCACTAATCTTTATGTCTACGTGTCATTGTGGGGTCTAAAACCATGTAATGACGATGGTGCTATGCGATATATCCTCTCGTTGACACAAAAATCAGTGTTTATTGTAGGAAGTTCCTTGGGTACCTATTGTTTCTATAGATGTTTGTACCCTTATATATCGATGTCACGAAGTTTTCATCATCAAGAAATATGACCTCTCAACAAGAAAAATTCCATGCCGCTATAGAATTTTCTTCTAATCTTTTGACCAGTTGACTTCCCTCATTTTCTAGACCTTACTACATGTCTCACTTTCCTCTCTTTCCGAATTTCGCCGAAGACGTAGATATGAAAAATACCTATTTGGTGGTACCTGCACTCATAAGGATGTTGGATGAAGTTCTTTCATGGTGATGTGATCCCAAGGTGACATTATGATTAATCTATCATTTCATCACTAGAATTTGAATGGTTATAAGGTAATCAAGTCTTGATAGATTGCAAGTTATTGTTACTACTGTCCAAATGTGTCCATCACAAATCAAATCAATGTATGAAGGAGACACTCCCTTGCAATTAATGACTTTAAACTTTGTAACAAGTGTTAAATGTGAATATGGTTCACCAGTTACACAACCAAGGCCTCAAATGTATTGTGCAGAAGAATGGTTTCACCATACATAATATTTTGGTTTAAGTTGTCTTGAAAAAGATGAATTAGAACACTAATAGACATAATTCAGGTTCACATGTGAGGTGGTTCAGCTGTCCACTGATAAAATCCATATGTCTAAGTGGTTAACGGGGAGGGAGTGTGTACTAGGACTGGTTAAGTCATCATAAGTTTATGCTTTGACAATAAAAATTGTTTAAGTCATCTTAAATCTTCCTATGTCTAATTTCTTGGAGACTTTTGGTATGTTTTAAGGTAGGATGAGTGGTTGCATCAATGTTCTAGTTCTCTATGACAAGGTTTCAACATCTTCAAATAGTGAAAGTTAGTGCTCATAGTAGGTTTTGAGTCTTGGTGATAAGTTTCAATGTAATCACAAGGTCTCCATCCTCACTTTGTAAGCTGAGTGCACCTTAAAAAATTAAAGAATCAAAATGCCATGATGAAACTAGGTGATTGAGGGGAGTTTCCTTGGTGTTTTGAAATGGTTTTGATGCCTTTTGACACCTCTTGAAGGCTCTTTGTATTTGAGCTTGTGGAAGTTGTATTAACTTGTGTTAACTAGGCAATTGGGTGTCTAAATGATGTTTTGTTAGTTCCCAACGTACAACCAATTCAAATGTCAGTTGTGGGATGTTAGGAAGGTTGGTTGAAGATAGAAATAAGCCTCTCTTGGTTGAGGCATGTGGGTTGATGAATCATTTTGAAGTTCTAATGCAAAAGCTTGCTATTTTTTGGAAAATCTATGTGTAAATTTCTTGTTCTATTGCGTGGTACGACCTCTGTACGTACTATATGGGTAAATTCCTATTATGGTTGGATAGAGGGAAGACCTGGATTTCTTTTGGAGGTGATTTGACAAGTTTTCATTGAGTATAAAAGAAGATATCACCATTTTAGCAGGAACTACTCTGAAAACCCTAAAAACTAGGGTTTTGATTGAAGAATGGCTCTTTCTTCCATCTCCATGTTGTAATAATGCTAATTATTGGTGGGATGGAATATATTTGTGTATATTTTCATATTTTCAAGGTTCTGGAGAATGGTATGCTGTGTGGAGGAAGTTTTGCAATGTTCTAGGCCTCATCCTCATGTGATAGGCCTAGATTGTGAAGCAAAAAGTTGAGTTTTGCTTGTTTAGGGTGATTTTAACTGTGAAGGAACTTAGGAGTGATAGAAATGGGTGTAACTAGCCTATAAAAACCTATTTCAAGGCTTTGGGGTGAAAGGGAGAGCCTAGATAGTCAACTGTCTTGTTGTAGCCTACCAATTAGGCCTCTTGGAGCAGCGTTGTTTTGGTCCATTTCTCTTTTATTGTCCACTGTCAAGAAAGAAGGTTTTGAGAATTTGTAAGGGAATATATTAATTGTCTAAGTTCAATGGTTTGGGCCTGATAGAAGCTTATATGTGGATTTTATTTTGACTGTCCTACCGGGCAGGGCTACAAGCCTTTTAGTGGTAAAGAGGCCTAGTGGTTAGAAAATGTAGTTTCCTAAGTGCAAATTTGAGTGTCATGGTTTGGTTTAGTCCTATTTGACATGATCCAAGTGGATACAATCCCTCTTGATTGTTTGAGTACAAAAACCCTAGTTGGGGGGGTCTTTTCCTTGAAGGAATAGTGGATTGGAAAGGTCCACTTAAAGAGTATTTGAGAGAGCTGTGCTAAGTTGGTGGTAAAGAGGCCTAGTGGTTAGAGCGATGAGAAAATAGAGTTTCCTAAATGAAAAATTGAGTGTCATGGTTTGGTTTAGTCCTATTTGACATGATCCAAGTGGATACATGCCCTCTTGATTGTTTGAGTACAACAACCCTAGTTGGGGGGGTCTTTTCCTTGAAGGAATAGTGGATTGGAAAGGTCCACTTAAAGAGTATTTGAGAGAGCTATGCTAAGTTGGTGGTAAAGAGGCCTAGTGGTTAGAGCGATGAGAAAATGGAGTTTCCTAAGTGAAAAATTGAGTGTCATGGTTTGGTTTAGTCCTATTTGACATGATCCAAGTGGATACAAGCCCTCTTGATTGTTTGAGTACAATAACCCTAGTTGGGGGGGTCTTTTCCTTGAAGGAATAGTGGATTAGAAAGGTCCACTTAAAGAGTATTTGAGAGAGTTGTGCTAAGTTGGTGGTTTGATCATCTAGTTGATCATCTAAAGAAGCTTCCCTTGCTCACCAGTTCCTCTGGAAATTGATATTGATTAGTTGCTATCGTCCTTTTTTTAATAGAGGATTTTATATCATTCCAGAGCTCGCTTTATTATTGAATATGGGAACAAAATTCTATGTTGATATCTTTTTCATTGAAAGCTAAAGACTGAGAGGTACCTATTCCACCAAAATCATTTGAGACACGATCCCATCCTCATCCCTTATATCATATCTTTGGAAGTGTAAACCTTGATAAATGAACAAATTTGGAAGTTTTGACAAGGATGAAGACTATGAATGAAAAGGCATGCACAAGAAGCTATGAAGGTGGTTCAAATTTCCTTTAAGATCCAAGGTTGAAAAGCAAGAATAGTGACAAATGCATTAGGTGGCAGATCTGAAGATTAAAGAGTAGTCTTCTACAATAGGATAAAGTAGAAAAAAAACCTTTTAGAGCATTTGTTTAAATCCTCATTAGGGTTCAAATGGCAATCTAATGTTCACTACCTTGTCTATGTTTCTTTCTATAGAATGATACATGAAGATTTATTCACTTTCTTCTTCAAAAATCATGGTATGCAATCAAGAGTTTTAAAAGAAAGAGTTTTAGAATATGGGAAATTTTGCTTTTAGGTCCATCTTTGAACCCTTGATTCTACCCTATGTAATGCTTTAGCCAATTATATGTTAAGGTGGTTAGAATTTTAAAATATCTCTACTTAGATGTGAAATTTTATCCCTCAAGTCCTCAAATATTTGGGTAATGTGTTGCAAGTGGAAGAAACAAGGTCTACTCTTCCCCATCTTAACTCTAGGGTTTTTATATCTCTCAAAATTGATGAGTGTATTCTACATATTTTGTGCTTTCAATTGAGTGATAATCAAACTAAACATGATATTGAAGTTTTGAGAGGTTTGAATGCTTTTTTTCTATGTAAAATGGATGGTCATCAAAGAAGGCATGGCCCAAAAATTCTTAAGAATATTAATAGACTTGTAGCTAATAGAATTTCATCCTTGATTGTGTAGGAAATAATAAAATAGACAATAGAAAAATTTGTGAGAATGAATTTGATACTTTAGATGAGATTCTTGACAAATTGGAGGACTCTCATTCTAGTGAGACATATGTTGGGATCCTTGCATATATGCCTTTTGTCAACAATGAGCTTGCTCTTCTTGTTTGTTTTCAAGGATAATTCTAGGTAATAAAAAATTCCCAAGAGCTTGCCTTAGAAAGATTGAAAGAGTTTAAGTTGTTTGTTAGTTTGGCTACACCTCCCATTGCTCCCCAAGCTCTACAAAACATTGAGTCTATGATTTCCAAAGACCTTTCCCATACACTTTTCATGAGTAAATCTAAGAGTAAAGATTCAATTTTATTAATTATCTATTCCAAGATGAAGCTACCATCTAGGGGGATTTTGTCCCTAGGCCAAGTGTTGATGTGGATGGATGAAAAAAGAGAAAGCAAACCGACTCATGTGTTAATAATCACAAGAGTGGAAAAAATGGAGAGGAAAAATAACCCAAATATTTTGATAGGTTGTACTATAAATGAAAATAGGATGCACCAATTGGAATGTTAGAGTTTCGAATCTTTTGGAAAGAATGCATTTTAAGATCCTCTTACAATAATAGGCTTAAAATGGATTGCTTTCTCTTTCAAGAAACTAAAGCTATGAGATTTGAGCTAGAATGTACTCTTAAATTTGTTTGGAGAGAGTTTAACTTTTTTCACTAATCATATTTGGGGAAAGGTGGTGCAACTATTCTAGCTGGGCTAGTATGGGCTCCCATTATTAGTGATTCTATGTGTTCTCCTTGCAATAGGGTAGCTTGTGTGATTGTGAAAAGGGATGATGTCTAGTTTGGGGCCCAAATGTCGTAGCATAAACAAGGTGGTGAACTATGATTCTCACTTGCAAACAACAAACATGCATTCCAACTTGTGATTCTCACAAGCAAACAACAGAGTCACAAATAATGGAGTTGCAAAGTGATTGAAAGCACTGAGTTATGGTTTGTCCCACCGGCATTGAAGACAAATATACAAAATACAATCACAAAGAGTAATATTCACAAACCAAATCAAAAAAAAAAATTCCCTATAGCACTCTGATTCATAAATTTCAGATGAAATATACGGACCATTTTGGTGACAGACAAGATGCAAAGGCCTTCACGGCAAAACAAATCACAAAAATTCCAATTTTTGCAACCAAGCAAGCTTGATCCGTGGCTTCCTACAACCTTTCCTCCACTGGCACGTGACTCACTTCTCCAATTTGACAAGCTAGGTTTTTAGATTATGTCAATTAAGATGAAAATTGCGGCACCATGTATAATTATTATAATATTAATATTTTATAATATTAATATAATATTAATATATTAAT
>VDFB02000630.1:0-51040 GCA_007258455.2 Sequoia sempervirens | reverse complement strand
GCTCGGGCCTTGAAAGCTCAAGAGGAGTGTGAGTTGTGGGAGGAATTGTATTGGAAACAAAGGGCTCAGATAGAGTGGCTTCAAGGAGATAAAAATATAGCTTTTTTCTTCAATTCAGTTAAAGCTAGGAGGCATGGTAATTCTATCTCTATTCTAGTGAATGATAGAGGTGAGCATCTTTCATCCTTTCCTGAAATCTCAAGGGAGGCGATGTAGTATTTTTCCTCTCTTTTTAGGGAAGACTCGCTTGGGGGATTGCCTGAAGAAGCCCAGGTTCTTTCTTCTATTCCCCCTCTGTTTCTAGGGAATGAATGAGAAACTTATGAGTGAAATCATGCTTGAGGAGTTAGAGGGGACTATTTTCTAGATGAAGAAAGGGAAAGCCTAGTCCTGATGGCTTCCTGGTTGAGTTTTTTCAAGAATTTGGGATATTGTCAAGATGGACCTATTGGTGGTTGTTCAGGAATCTCAGTGAAATAAGTAGATGCTAAGGGCTTTAAATTCTACCTTTCTTGCTCTCATTCCTAAGTGTGATGGGGCTGATAGGTTAAGTCAATTTTGTCCCATTTCTCTTTGCAACGTAATTTATAAAATTATATCTAAGCTAATTGCTGACAGGTTAAAAAAGGGGCTCAAAGAGCTAATTTTTGAGGAGCAGAGTGGTTTTGTGGCGAGTAGAAAATTCTGGATGGGATTGTTATTGCCACCAGACCATTCATTCTATGGCCAGCTCCAAAGAAAAGGGATGTTCATTAAGTTGGATATGGCTAAGCTTTATGACAGGGTCAGGTGGTCCTTCCTTCGGAAGGTTCTCATGCTTTTGGTTTTGAGGAAGAATGGATTCAATGGGTTAGTGAGTTGCATTACTTCAGTTTCCTTCTTTGTGCTAATTAATGGGGATCACTCTGAGTTGTTTGGAGCTTCTTGGGGGCTTCATCAAGGGGATCCCCTATCTCCTTATTTGTTTCTTCTCCTTGCTAAAGGCTTGGGGCTTAGAAGAAATGTGGAGGTTGGTCTCATCCAGGGTTGGCAGTGGGGTGGTGACTTGTCTCTGTAGTCTCACCTGCAGTTTGTGGATGACACTGCTTTGATGGGTTTGGCTACAATGAGAGAAGTTGTGAATATTCGCATGGTGTTGGATGTTTACCTAATTGCCTCAGGTTAGTTGATTAATGAGGATAAGTCTTCCATCTTATTTTTTAATACCTTGGGCCCCATTCAACAGAGAATTTCTCAGACTTTGAGATTTCATATTGGGACTTTCCCTTTGACCTATCTTGGTATCCCCATCTCCATGGGTAGACTGCCCCGGGAATCTTGGCAGAATATTTTGGATAAGTTTCAGGTGAAATTCAATCACTGGACTCATCGTTGGTTGTCCTTTGCTGGGCGTGTTCAACTAATCTTGTTTGTGGTGCAAGCATTTCCCATTTTCAGATGCATGCTCCAGGCAGCTCCGGTGAGCTTTGTTAAGGAGTTTGATTTGGTTACAAGACAATTTTTATGGGTTGGTTGTTTGGTGTCTTCCAAATGGAGTCTGGTCAGATGGGAGGTTTTCTATAGCCCAAAGCAATATGGTGGGCTTGGATTAAGGCATTCGGCTTTGACTGGTGTGGCTTTGGCTGCGAAGTTGTATTGGCGATGGTGCATTGAGCAGGATAAGATTTGGGCCAGGATTCTTTCTTGGAAGTATTTCTCGGGGATCCCTCCGCTTGATCTCCCTCGATATCCCTTGGTGGGGAAAGGCTCGGTGATTTGGGACACTCTCAAGAAAAGGGGCTAATCTTATTAAGGAAGACTTATTTTGGATATGTTGAATGGGGACTGGGGTCTATTTCTGGTCTGATTCTTGGGATGGATTTCCTCCCATAATCTCTCAGTTTCCCAATTTGTTGAATCTTTGCCAGCGGTTTCTTGAGGTTGGTTGGTCACAGGTGAGTGACTTTAAATCCTTCTCTTCTAGTGGGTTGTTGGAGGTGGCAAGATGGAAGTCTCCTGATGCTTGGTCGGATGTTGGTTTGCAAGAGGATTGTGTTGAGTTGCAAGGTATCCTTTTTAGTCGACGGTGTAGTTCCCTCCACGATGAAGATGTACTAGCTTGGTCTCCTAATCCTAAGGGTGTCTATATTGTTGCTCATGGATATCAAGTGTTATTGTCTCATAGGATGGTTGGGGAGGAAGTGCAGTGGTGGAAGAGGGTCTGGAACAAGTTCTCTCGACTAAAGTGTAATTGCTTTGTTTGGATGTTGGCTTGGAATAAGTGTTTGACCTGGGATAATATTTTGAAGAGAGGTTTCCAGGGCCCTTCTGTCTGTGTTTTGTGTAGGGCTGCTAAAGAGGACTCTACTCACTTGTTTTTCTGGTGTCCTTTCACTCTGCAGCTTTGGCATTTTTGGTGGGGTGTTTGGCAGAGCCCTTGTGTTCATGCTTCCTCCTTGATTGAATTTGGAATGGTTTGGGCAGGCCTCCCTCTTTGGCTTCCTTCTTGCAGGATGTGTGGTTGGTGGGGCCTATCTTCATGTTGTGGCAGATTTGGTTAGAACAAAATCAACGCATCTTTCGTGGAGAGAAGTTTGTGCAACAAGTCTGGCAGAGAATACTGGGCATGATTCAGGAGATTGTGGAGGCTAAGTGTGATGTGATTTTTCCCTTGGAAAGAAGGGACGTTGAGGTGGTGGAGAGATTGGGGTTTCATGGGTTATCCATGACTTATGCCTATGTCATGAGAGGACAAAAGGTAAAGCAAAAAATTCATAGGGTTGGTAGTTGGCAACTCCCTCCTGATGGTATTTTGAAGATTAATATTGATGGATCCTCAAGGGGAAATCTTGGGCCTATTGGTATTAGGGGGATTGGTAGGGATTCTTCAGGTTCGATGATCTTCTTTTTGATACATGAGGGGATGCAAACTATCAACATTATGGAAGGGATGGCTATTCTTTGTGCCTTGGAGAGGGCTCAAGCTCTGGGGTGGAGAAAGATTATATGTGAGTTTGACTCCCAGGTCTTAATCAATTTGCTTATTAAGTGGAAAGTGGTGGGTGTCAGTTGGCAGTTGGCTATGATTGTGCAACAAATTTTGCAGGTTAGTTCATTGCTGGAGATGGTGTCCTTTGTTCATATTTCGAGGGAGTGGAATTGGGCTGCTGACTGCTTGGCGAAATGGGCTTCTGAACATTTAATTGGCTGGAGAATTGAGGAGTGGGAGTTGGTTCCTCAGGTGCTTCGCTGGGATTTGGAGAAAATTCTTGCTAAAGATAGGGATGGAAATAGAGTTGGATGATTCTATTCTTTTGTAATTGATTGTTTTTGGGACTTTGGTCCTTTGCTTTCTTTGTAATGGTCCTTTCTGATTTTCAATAAAGTTTTTACCCCTCTTTATATAAAAAAACTATGTATGAAATTAAAGTATCCAAGAAGCCTACACTAGAACTATGTAAATTCCTATGCTGTATACAATCCTCTGCTTTTGCCATTTCGTGTAGTCGTGTACCCAACCTATTAAGTATGATACCATATGTTTGTATATGTTCAGCATTGGCATTTCTATGCTAGTTAATGGAATACCAGATTAATGGATTTGCAGGTTATGTGACCAAATAAAGAGGAATTGGCAGAGAGCTACAAAAGAAGTTAGTGGTTCAGCTGATCTGTTAGTTACTAATTTCTGATGGGCATCCAAAAAGTCAACAAGAGAGCTAGGATATGTTGTGAAAATAAAATTCATATCAAATAAAAGCTGAAACCTACAAATCCCTTTGCAGAAGACAACCACTATATAGAATATATTTATGTTGGCTATGGACTCAACTCATTGAATATGAATGTAATACAAGTCTTTAAGTCCATGTAACAAACCTACTAAACCAGAATTGGTAGAATTCTACAAAAGAAGCTAGTGGGTCATTTGATCTATTTGTTAGTCTATTACTAACTTCCAAACATCATCAGTTGAATAAAAAAAAGGCCTATCTAGCTTCTCTGACTTTACACATGCTGACTTGTATGTTCATTACGAGTGCATATGGACAAGTGGCATTTTTATAAGCTACTAAATGTGCCGTAGATGTCAAAGAAATGGTGACCACTAGAAGCATACTAATGCAACTAGAATAAATTGTAAAACCATAAGTTGTAACAATCCTAATCTGAGACCAAGGTAACCTCAACTACCTACATAACCAGAATCAAATTTGTTTTCCATTCAATATTTGAGGTATACAGCATCGGCCGGTTATGAAACCTAACTATAAATTGTAAATCATCCATCTTTAGCACACACATTCCTATTATTCAATGATGAGTAGGGAGTGTTTGCTACAAACAGACTGTGATGTCCCGTTTATTTCCTTAATATTAAGTACAAACTGTCATGCACAGTCTGCACAGAAATTAATTAATGCCTAGGATCTCAGCCTGTGACTAAAGAGGGAAAGTTCAAAGGTTCGATGAAATTAGCAATTCCATATTTAATGACAGGGTGGCGCTAACATATGGGAGACTATAAAGGCAGCGGTCATTTCAGTAATTAAGGAAGTCATAACAAAAGGCAGTAGTGATTAATAAAGGAGCGCTCAGATTAGTCAAACATAAAGCTGCGATCAAGAGGTAACAATTATTTAAGAAGTGTCATGATTTTTGGAAGAGATATTATCTTTCAAGGTGGTGTATCTCTTCATTCAACCATTAAGGATATATAAGAGGGGTTGAGTCATTTGTAAGAGGCATCGATGGGGATGAATTGAAGGAGATCAGATAATATATAAATATCTTGATTTAATATATTTGTTTCCCTATAAGCAATCAGTCATGGATTAGCAAGGAAACATGATTGGGAGAGGCGGCAGACCAGTTCCACAATGTAAGCAGGCCACCCCATGTTCAATGGACAGGAGTACCTGCCACTTGTGGACCAAGGGGTGTTATACCACGCTCTTGGGCTTGATTGTGATGAACAGTCTCCAGGCGCCCTATCATGCTTTCCTCTCCAATCTTTACTATGGTTGGTTATTGGAAATGAAACTATAGATTAGATCCAATTAGGTGATGTTATTTATCTTAATTGTTCATTTACTTTTAAGTTCAATCACTTTTATATGATTTAACTTTAGAATACTATTTGTAAAACAAATTATATTGTTGGAATTGCTACTTTTGGGCAAAATTAGGCATACCCCAATTAGGGGACATTACACAGACCCAGGTTCCAAGCTCATGGACATGTTACCTGTCATAATTCCATTTAAAGACCTCTTATGTTGGTTATTTAAACCTTCGATTGCCATACAATTGCTGCTATTGCAATAAAAAAAAATCATGGATCTTTAAGCAGTAACCAGAAATACTTACCCCATTAAACTATTGTTTTACCAAAGTAACATGTTGCCAATATCAGCACATAAACATCAAGAGATACAATGTCAATTTTCCATACCAAGGGATGAAACTTAGTGATAAATCAAGCGGACTTTCATAGCAGCAACCCAAATTCATACACCCCTAAGAGAAATGATATGAATTGAAATTGGGTAAACTTCCAGGTGGGGTGCACCCCAACAGTTGAGGCCATGTGCAAGTCCCAAGTGACATTACTGGAATAAGAGATTCACCTTGGCATCCAATTAAAAGGTCAAACTAATTAATAGCGAGGAAGAGTACAAGTCTTGGATGACTTTAACAGAAACGATTTCCCATGTCATCCACACTAAAGGTTTCCCCAAAAAGGAATTTAAACTTAAAGAAACGAATAGATACCCAACCAAGGATCTCAGACTTAGTTTTCGTTTCACGCATGAATTAGAAAAACCCAATGACCATGCAATGTAGCTAGCATTGCGCGAGACAAATATCCACATAACAAGTATTTCGGATTTTCCTACCCGATTCAGACAATTACAAATGCTTCTCCGACCAACACTTTCACTGCTCACAAATAGACAAAACCCAATTCAAAAAAAAGTAGATCCTACTAAAATCCATACCTGCTGAGCAAATGCAGACGGATCTATGTCAGCATGAGAGGAAAATTCCTCCTCCATCTTTGAAAATCCAGTCTCCGGGGCCAATGCTTCTCTCAATCCCTCTCAGTAAGCCTCTGCGAATCCCCCTCTACCAAATACCCTGCACACCATGCCACTATACAAAGTTTAAGCTAGAGCCTGAAGTCGATTTTCTCTCAGCTTCACCATTGTTTATCACTATTCTCAAAATTCCCATCTGACAAAATCCAACAAACCGAAATATAATTTCCCAAAATTAAACGCTAGAACCCACTCCCACTTTCTCTCTAACCCTAAAACAAATGTTCTTCCCAGTTTCAAAACACCCGCCTGATCAAATCCAACAAAACTACAATAACTTTAAAAAACAACAAATTTGACTCTGAGACCCTGCAACTATTGTTTTATCCATTCTCAAAACACCTGCCCGATCAAATCCAACCAAACAAAAGTGCCATAATTTCAATTAATGTTCATAAAACAATCATTCAAGTCTTAACTACCGATTAGCAATACTAGTTTATTATTTTCGAATAAACTGGCCTTAATTTTAACCGACACTACAAGCATACAAACAAATAAACTAATCTTCCCCAATAAAGAAATTAACTTGATTTGAATCACATAGTGAACAGCTTAAATTAAGATCAGAAAGCCATGAAAAGCTTGGATTCAGTAAAGAAGAGCACAGATCCAAAGCAAAATTGTATGAAAACTACCTGTGTTAAGCTGATCTCCTAGCCTCGGGAATGATCGCAAGTCCCGAACAAAGTATTAGAAATTATTGTCTCTTCTCTTCTCAGGTCTCATCTTATATCGTCGTTGCAATCCTGTAAGCCCAATGTTATTTTAAGAATGTTAGCCAACAGTCATATGAGTCGCCCGAGGAAAAGGGGTAATCGATTTTAATCATATTTGATTAAGGAATAGGAATTACTTTCGATTTCATCATTTGACCAAAGAATTGGGAGTCATTTTTGGGTCTTTATAGAAATTCAAATAAAGGTTTGATTTTGGAATTGTTCCGGAGTAGCACGGAAAATCTCAAAGATGGCTAGGTATTTCTTTTCGCAATTGATCTCGCTCTCTAAGATGTGGAATTGGTTTTTCAAGAAATTCCAAGTAAAATTTCTTTCTTGCCACATTAATTTTTTTTTAATTTTAATGGTTGATTGTATTTAAATTGGGATCCTTCTTACCAATCATGTTTATGTTGAATGTTTTTAGTTATTTTTTAAATCCTCTTATAATAAGATAATTAGACTAATAGAAGTTTTTCTTAAATAAAATAGAATATCAAAGATATTCTAACATTTTCATAAATCAATTATATTCTATAAAAGAATAAATGTAGATTTTGTCTCATTAATCTCACATTTAAAATATGTCTTGTTTTCAAAGGGATTCTTAGAGTCTTATATGGAGATGCTCCCTAGAAAATCTTAGTTCCACTTTGAATTACAATGGCTATTATCTTTAACCCCTAGCATTATGCTCAATAGAAAGGCAAAGTGTTACTAGCAACTTAGTTCAAAACATGTGTTTCTTTCACCTTCAACCGTGTCATGTCCCTTTTTCAATTAACAAAATGTTCATTCCAATATTTATCAAGCTAAGGTGAATAAATGAGGAAATAATTATATATATATAGTGCAGGAATCAGGTAGCCAACTATAAACTACAGTGTGACTAGTAAACTTTTTTTACGTCAACCCACTATAAACTACAATGCAATGCAACTGGTAAACATTTTTCATGTGACTAGTGACGTTGGCACGACACACCCTCTAGTACCACGGGGACGAGGGAGACTAGACCTTACGACCTCTTGCCTCCAAACAAGATGTTTTAGCTAATCAAGCTAGGCCCCCACCCCAAATGAAATTTTGTATTATCAAAGAATTTTTGGGGCAATTAAATATTAAATTAATTTATTAGATCCAAGTGGGGTGTGGGACTTTGTGGGATCCTCTTGTAATGGTTAGCTTCAAAACTAAGCATATTTTATAATGAATTTAAGATAGTTGGAAGAGTAGGCTAATTTTTAGCATGCAAAGTGGAGTGAAGACTTAGAAATATATTTTGATTATTATTTTACCTTCAAATATTGCATTGAAAATTGGGTGTCCAAATTGACCTCAATACATTATAAATACAAGAGGATCTTTGAATCATTTTACTACTCAATTTTTATGTATGAACACTTATGCTTCTACAATTCCTTATGTGGATGGAAGCCCATTAAAGGTTGAATTCAATAGATGAAACCTCATTGGCTTCTAGAGGTAATTTCACTCAAAGATTATATTGGAGCTTAAGGATTTGTATGTTATTACAACTATTTAATGTGTGTGCATGTGTCTGTAGCAAGTTGCAAGTAAAGTTGTGTGAGGGTTTACTATCAACGTGGGTGTTGCATATTTTGGAGTGTTTTGTTGTAGAATACTAGTTTTATATTATTTTTTGGGTTTAAATAGAACAACCTTAGGCATTGAGGAATTTGTCTTTTAGTTTGGGGTAGATCAATGTTGGTAGTGTTCTATGATTTGTAATTTTCAAGTATTATTTTGTTTTGATAGTTTCTATATTTTTTGTTGTTGTTTATATGTTAAACTTTTTGTTGTTCTAACAACTTATTTCTCATGTAAAAATTTTATTAAATCAATAGTAGAAGTACCAACAATTTTAGATATACAAAGATTATCAATTTCCAGTCCTAGATTTATGAAGAATTGTGAAATCTTTATGGGTATTTCATATTTTATTAAAATTTATTTTAAGAGGGTTTGCAATTAATTAATTTGTCTCATATTTTCTCTATATTTCTATATATTAAATAAATTTGTAAAATATTTATTGGGGATATTACAGTGGTATTAGAGTTATCATCTTGTTAGTCTACAATGTATGTTATATTTTAATCAAGAGGAATTTGGGAATTTTGTGATACAATTATGAAAAAAGAATGGTGAATCGTTAAAGAGCCTTCAAAGGTTGTAAGATAGCATGCAAATTCAACTTATACCTAAAAAATCTTGAAGACAAGAAAAGATTAGAGGTAAATAGCATAGAAGATAATGCAAAACACACAATACCTGGGTAAAAGGACAAACCTATTTCACACTCTCGGCCAACTAAATAGTTTTTAGCAAAATTATTTCGCCCAAAACTATGTGTCGAATATGTTCAGAACATAAAGTTTCAGCTAAAATCCTTAGTAAAACATTTTTTCTTTATCAATTTAAAATTCAACTCTATTTGCATGTAAAAGGGTTTTGACCAAAACCCTTTCACCTGAAACTGTCTATGTGGCATCCTTGTTGGCAACCACTTCATCTTTTTTTTGAAATTTTTTAAAAACTTCCACTTGAACATGATATTTCTTCAATCATAATGATTTTTTCAAAAAAGTAAAAATACCATTTTGTAGATCTTGGAATCAAGAATCTAAATATATAATTTTTTGATATTTTGATTAGTTTTAACATTTTTTAAATAATGCAAGTACGTTGTTTAAATAAAAATTAGGCTAATTAGATATTTTTAAAAAAACACTAGAACATATTTAAAAAATTTGAAAAATATATGGTGCACTATAGAGAATCCTCTCTAAAAGGGTATGATTTCTTTTAAATAAATGATAAAAGAATTAGACAATAGTTGACGTCAAATGAAAACTATCAAATTTTGGTACATTTGACTTTAACATGTTATTAGGAAGAAAATATACATTAATTTTTTTAAAAAAATCATGCACTAGATATTGAAGTTACCTATTTGGGAAAAAAATTCTATTATTTTCTTGACATCAACTGAACATCACTTTTTTCTAAAATTTTCAGCAATTCAAAATCTTCTCTTGAATTTATAAAAAAAATATCAAAATAATTTATTTTTTTTGAAAAATTATAGGAATAAACTTTGTCAAGGGTTCTACATTTCATTAGTTTACATTATTTTGAAATTCAAAACATAAAGACCACTTTTATGCTTTATTTGTACATTAGCAGATTCTTTTATAAAAGTGTGACACGGGTTTTTACTTTTACCCACCTTCACCTAAAACCCTTCTTTCTCCTTAGATAGAGCTTGAAGTAGAGTGCACCCTAGCTTCAATTGAATACTCTTTGATGTGTTGGTAGAGAAATTTGGTTGCTTATAAAACCAACAAAATGATGATAGGATTGATATCATGATAGATCAAATGAATGGCATGAGGCTGAGATTGGATAGAAAATGGGAGAAATAGATAGAAAATGTAGCCATATAATAGAAGGATGAGAAAAGATATCCAAATAGGGTGAGAGGCCTCTCATTTATAGAATTTCCATGAGAGAAATCAAGGGTCAAGATGGATTGGTTAATGGATGGTTATAATTGAATGAGAATTAGGGCTTGTGTAACGAACTCCATTTATAAAAATTAATAATTTACACATATTACACAATCAATCATAAGACACAACATGTGTCCAATAAACAAGAAAAGAGACAAGGAATTACATTATTTCATAAAGTTTAGAGTACATATGTCGATAACATGGTAAAAAATCTAGGAACATATTCCTTACAATAAACCACATGGTTGAGAACAAGATTACACAATGAACCATAACAAGGACCTTCCTAACATGATTCTTTCAACATTTAACTCCTTTGACCACATCAAGGGCAAGAACATTGTTGGAGAATGCTTCCACCCTACCATGAAGTGATTCACTTCCTTAGTATTATTACTAAAAGGAGAATACCCGACCCAGCTTGAGGAAGACTAGCAATGCAAATCTGATTGGAGTAATGGAAAAGTGAAGCATGACACATCTACAACTAATGACATCATGAATTTCAAACACAAACACAAAACACTCTAGAATTCACATATCAGTCACATAAGGTAGAATAGACATGAATTAACTTCAATGGAAAACATGGTCAATGTGTTTGATACATTAAACAATTTAGAGTCATAATAAAACACTTGGGTTACCCAACCATTTCCATTAATCATGATAGTAACCATTCGTCTATGTTAATTTTAATTTGTATTTTTAATACATGATATCTAGTATATCTAATCAATCTTACCATATCTATAATTCAATATAGATTAACAATATTTACTTGTCAACAACATTCCAATTAAAATATTATAATATCTAGAGGGAACTATTGATAGTCTTAATTATCTAATGATAGAAGAATAAGGCACAACTTTTATTTGTTTGCATTGCAAGGAGCAAGAGCATAATATAACACTACATCTCATACTAGAGAATATCACACAAGAATCGCTATATTTAACCACTCATAGAAGGCATGCATAAAGAGCTCAATCATGTTTAAATGTAAAATAGGGAAACAATTACCCTTATATAGTCATATATCTATTTATCAGAGAAGGGTTGACATCTAAACTAACATAAGAATATATCCTTATCATGTTAAGCAACACATCTAACTATCCTTCAATACTGAGATAATAAATAGCATTGGTTTTTAAAGAGGATTTTCTAATAATAATTCTTTATTTTAGAACATTAAATATGTCTGAATTTCTCATTACTTTTTATTCTTCTCTAGACTCATGTATTAAACAATGTTTTTTTTACTAGGATGTCTAAGAGTCTTTATTCTTGGATTATCAATGAATTTTCTATAAAATTAACAATTTTATTACCTAATTTGGAATAGAAAATATATCATAGCTACTTTCACATGTTTTAAGAGAAATCTATTAAGGTTGACAATGTTATAAGTAAATTATAAATATAATACAACTCAATTTTATATCTAATTATATTTATGCTTTGATATTTGTTCAGAGATATCTTATAACAAGTAAAAAATCCTTGCTAGATTCTAAACAAACTAAACTAACAAGTACTATGGGAAACCAAAATCCATGCCATATAATTAGGTATAACACTCAATGATTATTGGGAAATCAGTCCAATCACTATGCAGAAGTCGAGGTTGCATTCATTAGTATTAAGTTTGCACTGGACAAGGGGTTCTCTAAGCTTTGGGTTGAGGGAGTCTCTCTTAACATTGTTAACTACCTACGTGGCATCTAGAAGCCAAGCTGGAATATTGATCATCTGATCAAGGATGCTATACTGATGCTTAGATCCTTTGAGGAAACTCATGTCACTCATATCTATCATGAAGGAAATTCATTGGCAAACTTCTTTGCTAATGAGGCTGTCAGAATTAATGATTTTAAGGCATGGGAAGAGTACTCCCTCCTTCTTGAGGATGCTAAGTTTTTATTGTGAAACGATGGTTACGGTTGAGCTTGTTCTCTGGAGTGTTAACTTCATTATTACCTACATTCATTTTGCACGCTTGGTGGGTGTTGTTTTGTTGGTTCATTCTCTTAAGTTTGTCATTTTCTCTAGCTATCTCTTCATAGTGTCTATGATAATGTGGGGTGATCAAAGCAGGATTGAGCCACACTCATGTGAAAAATGGAGGAAGAACCATAAAATATGGAGGATTTTGGAGTATGGGAATTTCATGGCTCTCTTGGAAAGGCTGCATGACATGATCATAAGGCCTTGACAGACTTTGTTAGCTATTGGCATGATAGGAGACTTCAAGTCAAGGTTATGGAGTTTGTGATAAATGAGGAGTTTATTGCCTCCATTACTGGCTGTCATTGGTAGGGCGTAAGTTTTTTAAGGAGAGGAATCTTGAGCAATGATGACACCATGGACCAATTTTTCAAAGATTATGAATGAAAGAAATTGGTAAGCTATCTTCATGGGGCTACAACATGACTTCTCTGAAGAAAATTTGAACCAATATCACAGAGGTGATTATGCAGTATGTAACCCTAGATGGTCAGTATATTGCAATCCTTGGTCACCATTTCACTTCGTTGAATCATTTCAGGCATGGGCTATTTATTTTGTTTCCTTTCTTTCTTTTATCCTCATTGTAAATTTTGATGTATGCTCATTTGAAAAATAGGAGGGCTCTTGTACTCTATGAGGGCCTTATATTGCTCATAATGGAGCATGTATGAGCCCATATCCCTACCAAGTTGCTGAAGGGTAAGGAGAAGGTTATCAGTGATGAATCTCTCTTGTCTAGGTCAGATACTACTATTAATAGTGAGGAGGAATGGAATGAAGAAGATGTGGGGGGTGTTCTTCCCTTGCGCAAGCCCCCTCAAAGAAGAGAGAGAAGGGAAATCCTAAGAGGAAAGGTGTGGCTAAAAGGATTGTTAAATTACAAGATTCAAACTCCCCTTTAGCTGGTAATGATACTGAGGTTGGTTATGGTGATTCCCATTACAAGGTAGTTAATGAGATGAATGGTCAAGATTCAGTGGTGGTTGGTTGAAATGAGGAGATTATGCCAAATAATGCAGAGGACAAGAATCCTAAGGAAATGCCACAAAGGGCTAGCAAGCGGATTGCAAAGATGAAGAATCAAGTTGTGAAGGGGGATTTGAAGGGTATTGAGAACTAGGGAAAAAAGGGTGTGGTGGATACTGCTATTGAAATCAATGACTCCCCTGATTGTCATTCTCCCTGTGTGGAACATTTTGGTGGCAAGTCTTCTCAGGAGGACGAGGGTATGAGGTTTGGAAAGTCAGAGCCTTTAAAGGTGAATCACTTTTTTGAAGATTTCACTTACCTTAATGATGGCAGTACATCAATGTTTGAGCTTCTAGATATGGCTCACTTAGGAGCCACCTACATGTTTAGACTAGCCAAGTGGGTTTTGCAAGAATTCAATAGGGTGAATATTAAAATAAGGAGTCTGAAAGAAAATATGCAAAATGTGTCGAAGGGATCTTCCTTATACATCCTAATTGAAACAATCGTGGACTTAGAATACGCCTTTGTGGATTTGAAATCCCTATGTGAGAAATACCTCTCTGAAATGTTGGTTGTTATTGTTGTTCAATATTTATAGTTATGAGCAACTTTTTCTCATTTTTGTTATAAAAGGTTTTGGGTTCCTTCAAAACCTAGTTTTCCCTTATAATCAAAACACTCAATGATTATAAGGTTGTTTAATGAAATATTCCTTCTTAAATCAATTGATTATAGATGACTAGTGCATTATTTGCTTTAAAATTATGTTAATCTATACTATTTACTTACTTTTTATTATATACACTAGATATAAACATTTAATTCCGCTTTGTTAATTAAATTCAAATTCTACTTCCCTTTAAAATCTATTCCAAATTAATTTTAAACATTTGATTACTCTTAATTTAACTTTGTATATTCCATAGCACTTAAGTGATATATATTTGAGTAAGTTAACTCTTATTCAACACAATTTCTAGAATATATGAAGGATTATATTTTTCTTTATATTGAAAGCATGATAGTCTTCTTCACAAACTCTAAAGCATGGCAGAGACTAATCATTTAGGCATGGCATTAAATTAAAGTTTCTGTATGATTTTCAATCCAAAAACAAAAATATATGTTATAAGATCTCAAGCATTTACAAATCAAATGTATGGGCATGAGAAAGCGCAGGCGAACTAAGCTTCTATAGGAGGTGACCACCCATAGATAAATTATGGGTCGATCATGGAGATGACAAAGATTGCACGTTAGCAGGATATGATATGCGCATAATTTAATTGTTGAAAAGATTTAGGAACTTTAATGCAAATGCAATTGACATATTAAGAGAAAACCCTTAGCCTTCACAGCTAAACTTTCTACCCAAGGTGAAATGGAGATTTTAAACAGACAGAATACAGATAGAAAACCCACGATCTGTCTCCCATGGAAAATTATCATCACAGGAAATGCAAGGTATACACATTATGTGTGAATTTTTCTTGAGGTGAATTTGTCATGGCGGTGAATTTTCCCACAGTAAATTGTTGGCGGTGAATTTTCAGACGGTAAATTGTTGACGGTGAATTTTCTTAAAGCCCTCTAAATCATTTGCATAATATACATGTGACAGATTTACAAAGAATTTAAAAGATAAAGAGCAAATATGCAATAAAATGGCTTTGGTATCAGAAATAATTGCAACCGCCCAAGAAAATATGTACACTAAATGCAAGAAACAAGACATTCATCGATTAATTTAGTCTAATGTGAGTTGTGAATGAAAATGATTAGGGTAAGATTATTGACTTACTTGATTACTTCAAAGTTGACGAAGGGATTTGTAGATATTTAAACTGGAATATAGTGCCTAACTACGCTGTGACAACCTTCTTAGATTTGAGCCTCGAAACCGTATACATCAAAAACCCAGATGGTTTTCAAACACTGTCCATATTCCTCCGGATTGATATCTTTATGCTCCTGTTATTGCTGAGAATTACTATCAATCTCCTCCAAAAATAGTTCCCCCCTCCTCTCGCTATTCCCATTCTTCACTCTCTTTACTGCGTCAGTTGTTCGTTCTCATGCAAGGAGGTGCTCTTTGACATGCATTGGAATTGCACGATTCAAGCCAATTCTAATTAATCCACTTCTTATTTTAATTAGCCCTTTTGCATGCAACGTGCATTTTAATGCATGTAAATTTTAGTTTTACTTAATTTTTAATAATTTAATATTTAGTTTAATATAACTTAATTTATTTACTTTTATTTATTTAGTTTCTTCTAATTAAATCAGTTTATAAACTTTTAAATAACATATCTTGATATTTTGAAAGGAAAAAACTAACCCACATCTTCAGAGAAGGAAATAAGGTTATCGACTCTTTGGCCAATGTGGGATCTTCTTGGGAATGTTTCAAATGTTGAAGGAATCTTGAGACCCTCCCCTTGCATGTTAAAGGATTCATCCTTGAGGAGAAAAAGAACTTAATTGATAATGATGAGAGCTGACACCTCCCTTACTGGTTGGACGACCTATCCTTTACCACAAATATTGGTATGATGTGGAGAATCTATGATGGGATCGATGGGAACCTAAGGGTGACTGGAATGTGGGTTGGGTCATACTTTCAACCTAGTTGGATTAACCATGGGATCAAGTTATGTTCTTCTCATGAGTACGAGGCTTTTCCTAATTTTAATAGCCTCTTTAATATTTGGAACATGTGGGCGGCTGATATATTTCTATACCATATCAAACTATTTTTTATCATTACTTGATAATAATTAAATTTGATGTCATGATGACTATTTACTCTACCTCAAAGTACTATATCACCTCTTGTGATTGCTTCACTATCCTAAGTCCTTTGGAAAATCCTTATCGTACATGGGAGGATCACATTTCCTTAATTAGGTGGGATATGAAGATCTTTTATGATGGTTTATCTTCCAATAAGCTTTCATTTTGCTTACCCCATCCGCAGTTTGAAATTTTTTTATCTTTTTCACCATTGTTACCATTCACTCTTCTCTATGTTTGAAAATGGGTGGTGATTGTGTGAGAACCAAACCTAGATCCTACAAGGAATTGTGATGTGATGCTCTACTATGGCACAACTGTGTGGAAGGTGGTTTGGCTACCCTTATGGAAATTTTAAAAGGCCATGACGAGAAGCTCTCCGCTCAATTTTCTAGTAGTTGGTGTGACATAAGGGTTACAGTGGATGGTATTTTGTTTGATGTGAGTGAATATGTTATTGCCAAAGCCACAAGGCTTTCATGCGTTGAGCATAAACTTAAAAACACACACTAAAGTGCAAGACATGGATAGTATGCAAACCTTCTTCAAGGGGAATGAACATCCCATTAAACTACATGCAAGATATGACTAGAGCAAACCATTTATGCCTTGGGACCAAGTTTGCCTTGTCCTTATGAAACACATCGCATTAGAAGGCCACTTTAAGTGTCATTAGTTTTATCATTTTTTGTTTTTGAATCATTTCTACCATAAACTCCTCATTAAATTCCTATTTTTTCTGCTTTCATCTTTGGAAAGCTTTGTCAAGGAAACCCTCAACCTTGCTGCCAAGAATCTTGAGAAAACCCCCTACTCCTTCACCAAGGTCTCATCCTTTGCCTTTACCATTTTCACCTAGCCCTTTGCCCTTTGAAACCCATATCCGCCACTAGGGTTGAGGAGCATGTGGCCTCAAATTTCTTTCCTTTTGAACCCTCCCCTACTATTTTTGTAGGTTTGAAGAGAAAACCCCCACCCATTTCCAACCAAACCCCTAAAGATCCTAAACCCAAAACTCCTGCTAATACAAAAAAAGGATTTGTTGGGCAAACTCAAACCATTGCTACCACTAGTTTATGCAAACTCAAGAACACCCCTACTAAGAAAGGGGGAAAACCAATGTGAAAATACTTGCCAAATAAACAAAAAAGAAAAATAAGGGCATAACATTCTATGTTGAGGAACTACCCACTGAAAATGATGAGGATGATGTTGGGTCTAAAGATTTTGAGGATGAAACTGTGGTGGCCATGAGTTTGGACATTGTTGTTGAACCTACCAGTGTCAGGAAGTCTAACTACCTAGCTAAGCATATGAAGAGGTCTTGGTTGATGATATTTCTAGCAGCTCGAAACATGGCAAGGATCATTATGATAGTAAGCATGATACAATGGAGGAAACAAAGGATTACAAGGAGGGAACCAGTCACTTCTTAGAGCTTAATCGAATGATTCTAGAGGATTCCACCCCAGACTCCTCCAATCATCAAACTCTAGATGAAGAGACTAACAAGTCGGATGCTACAAAGGAGGAATATTTTAATGGTCTACTTGCTCGTATTTACAGCCTAGAAAGGAAGCTAGATAGACTGACCCGGTTCACGATAAAGATCATTCATCACTTAGTTGTCACTCTATCTGGGGTGCTAAAAGAGGAAATTAAAAAGAATACTACAGAGTCTGATCTTAGTACCAGTTTGGCCACTAGGGATGTGTCTAAATTCCTCATCAAGGAATGGGAGAATCTTGCTCGGTGATGGTTTGGGTTTTCTTTGTTTTTGGGGTTTTCTTTTATTATGTTGTCTTTGTGTTATTTCTACAAACTGACTATATGTTGTAACTGATTATGTTATGTTATTTTGATTAGTTGAACTCTAGCCCATAGGTTTTTTTGGTGTTAAGGGTATTGTACCCTATAAATGCAACTTATATTATCAAAAACATATCTTGATATATTTATTATATAAATATACAAATAATAACATATTTCTTATTTTATTTTTATATCATAATAATAAATTAAACAATATACTTTCAAATTATTTACACCTCAAAAATAGCCTTCTTTATTAATTTATTTTTTTTCCAAGCATTCATTACTTAGAAGGCACATTTTTAATTTTCATAACTTTCCCAATTTAATAGCTGATTTTATGAACGAGATGTGACATCCTTCCCCACTAGGAAGAGACGTCTCAATGTCTTATTCAATTTTATCATTATACCGAAAACAAGATCTTCAAGATTCATACCTGACATGGTAAGTATAACCAAATGCAATTTTTAATTTTCATTTTGTAAATACTCAAGGTAAGGAAAGAATGCACATTTGACCAAACAATCATGCAACTATTCCTAAGTGAGTGTGCGTATTCCATTACCACCTTTTAATTTTAGAAAGCTAGTGTACCTCTCCAATAATGTTCTCTCCCTTGTAATGGTGATGATATTTTTCTATTACTCATAGAAATAACACTACACTTTAGTCCATGTTAGTACCCATAAATCAAATCAAATTCAAAAACTCTTTGAAATGTTTCTTCTTTTCCAATTAAGATTTAATAATCTCAATGCTTAAACAATAGAAACAAGTTTACACAATTTCATAAATTCAAAATCATATTCAAGTGCATGCATACATGTTCCTACCATACCCTTGTAGTTTGATAAGTTCACTAGGTTGCTTGTTATCCCTCTTCAATGTTCATGTATTTTCTTATGCATACTTGCGCTATTTCTAGCTCTTTCAAATATTAGTGCATCATAAAAAAAACAAATATTGTAAGGAAAAATAAGTTACAACTCCCAAATATGAATATCTTTAAACTAGATCACAACTCGATCATATATGAAGAACACCAATTTACATGACTCAAGGTAAGCAATAATCAATTCAATAGAGTTAATCAAAAGGTGAGAAATAATTGCATACTTGTTACATCTTCACATTTGTGAGTGCAAAATCCAAGTATTGGCATGTTTTACATAAGCACAATGCTTGCACCAATGATGGCATATAATACAAGTAATGATATGTAAACATAATCTATGAAGTCTTTGGCTACCCTCAATCCACACATGGCTAGTCAAAAGATGAAATCATGATTTGGGTGCTTTTCCACCCAACCATGCAATTTATACTTCTATGGAGTTCTTCCTACCTGAAGATCTATCGACCCTACTTGAAGTGTCTAGCCACCTCTTGGGTAGGGGGCAATCTAACGCAAGCCTATAACATCTACATGCATATATATATAAGATGTGTAAAAGAATTATATTAAATAATGCTTACTAGGCTCAATCATTTTTTCAATGATCTGGACTTTGGCCAAAGCACTTGAAAATAATTGAAAAATCTCAAAAAGAGGATTGTCCTTCTCTATTGTTGCACATTCGGCCCCCATCCCAAAGAGTAAAACTGTCATCACTCATACTCAAGAATATCAAGCATATTCAAGAAGACAATCTTTCCTTAATTTAGCACATCTTGCATGAATAAGAAGAATACATTAATATCAATCACATAGAGAAATTTAATTCTTCTCATGATTATTCACATAATACATATCATATCATTCATCATACGTATCAACATATATGCCACTCATCACAAAGTTGTAAGGAAAAATTCAATCATGATATTAATACAAGATGGGTGCATTCTCTACAATCTACTCCCGCGAATATTCTATCATCATTCATTATGAACATGATAGGGTACAAAACTTAACACAATAGAACCAACGATGCCAAACATTTAGAATAGTCACTAGAATATTTAAAACAAAACTCAAAAGAGAGAAGAATCATTAAATTCAACACTAAGTCAAAAAATGTTGACAATTTTAGTAATAAATCAATTAAATAAATAATAAATATTTATTCAATTAAAGTGGGGGATAAATGTGAAAAATAAATTAATTAAATGAATAATGAATATATACTTTAAAATTAATGTGGGGGATAAAGGTGAAGCATAAATTAATTAATGTTTAGAATAGGGTAAAGTCAAGGGTGGTTAAATATGGTCAATTTTCAAGTGTCTACATCATGCCCCTCTTTGAGATGATGTTATGACTAAGAGAACTAACATAATTTCAAAAGAGAATAAAACATAGTGGGTGTAATATATAAAAAGGGATCCTAGGTCCCAAATGCAAAGAACCTAGGGTACTAAGGAGCCCTTTTTCCAAGTTATATTGTAAGGAAACTAAGGTAGCAAAACAACTTTCTACACTAATCTTGAGTGGATGATAATGCAAAACTTTACAAATCTTTAACAATTACAAAAACTTAAATAGAAATAAACATAAATAGCATGCATACCACAACACAGTGATTTACGTGGGGAAAACCCTTTCAAGAGAAAAACCCCACACTCCAAAAGCCACCCAATATATTATTTAGAAATCACAAATATTACAATATACTTGTAAAGAAAGCTTCTCATAGGAGTATCACCTTGAACCAAAGGTCCAGAGGCAACACGATCGTTATAGACTCTCAGAATACATCATAATACACAGTTATAATACAACACCCTCATAAAATAAGGTTTCCTTCTAGAGCAAGTCAAGCTAATAAAATATCGATTGTCAAATCTAAGACCTAATGGAGACACATTCTCCCAAAAAATATGTCACTTGTTGAACACCTTGCAAAAGCAATAGGAGGGTGTATAAACATCATCTCTTAATCGCTAGGGGTTGAAAGGCCCATAGTTTCTAAACACCATTTGAAATTCTTTGTGCTCATAGGGTTGGTTAGAGAATTAACATCATTCATCAAAGTCTCTACCTTAACCAGCTTCACCCTGCCATCTTTGACCATATCTCTAACAAAATGATATTGTACATCAATGTGCTTGGTCTTGGTGTGAAATGTTAGGTACTTGGCTAGACATATCACACTCTGACAGTCACAAAAAATTGTCATTGCACCTTGTTTTATTCCAATGTCTGAATATAGTCTCTTAAGCCAAATGGTTTCTTTAAAATCATGAGTAGCTACCATATACTCAGCTTCAGTACTGGACACAGCAACCACACCATGTCACTTACTCATCCAACTAATTGCACCACCAAATAAAGTAAACACATAAGCACTAGTGGATGGCATGCTATCAACATCACTTGACCAATATGAATCTGCAATAACCATGAATATCAGGGGAAATTTCATCTTTAGTCATATTACTACAATAACACAAGGAATAATATAAGGTACCTTGCAAATATTTGAAGACTCTAATAAATGCATCCCAATGAACTCTACCAGGATTTGAAATATATCTGGAAATAACTCCCACTGTTTGGGAAATGTTTGGTCTAGTAAAAACCATAGCATTCATAAAAATTCCAACTACACTCTAGTAATGCACTATGCTCATGTCTTCCATCACTATTGGGGATGTTGGACAATCTAAAATAGATAACTTTGTTCCAACTGAAATAGGAACACATAATGGTCTACAATTATGCATATCAAACCTCTGTAAAATTGAATTGACATAATTTGACCAAGCCATGGCTTTCTATTCAATCCATCTCTTCTAATTTCCATCCCAAGAATGTGTTTAGTTGCACCAAGATCTTTCATTTCAAATTTAGCAGCAAGTTGAGATTTCAGTTCTAAAGTCATACATTTCCCTTTACCAATAAATAATATATCATCAACATATAATGTAATAAATAGGAAATGATCAGTTCCATTAGTTTTGTAATAAACACAATGATCTGATTTAGAACGCTCAAATCCCAAAATCAACACATATTTATCAAATTTTTGGTATCCAATTGAAGGAACATTTACAAGACCAAACACATGAAAATGAATAAGATTCAATACACCACAAGATTTATGAGAACTCGAGTAAAACTAAACATGGTTTTGTTTCCCATAAATGCAATGCTCACAAAAATCAAATTTAAGATTACAATCAGACAAACCTTCAAGGAGGTTTATATTTTTCAAGGTCCTTAGACCCTTTTCTCTAATGTGGCCAAGTCTCTAGTGTCATAGCATAGTTTTCTTTGTAAGTAACTTTGATTTAGAAGAAAGAGCGCCCTTAGGTACCCAAAATCCATGACCATCTTTTGAAGATGAAACTCTCACCTCTTCCACATACTCACTTTTCATAGAAGTACCATTGCACTCAATAATGCATGCATCAAGCTTATACAATGTATCATATCTAAATCCTCTGTAAATCACCATGTAGCACCTCTAATAATCTTACATCCTACATCAAAAAATACTATCTACACACCTGCATCTATTATTTTTCTCATAGAATTTTTGTGCTAATCTAGGGATATGCAACACACCATCAATCATTTTTTATTCTACCATTAGGGAACTTGATTCTAACTTTACCACAGACAACAATATTTAAATAAGCATAATCACCGAAGTACACCTTACCTCCATCAAATTCTTCATATTCAAAAAACCAATCTCTATTAAAGGTCATGTGGAAACATGCACTTGAGTCAATTAACCATGCATCATTACCTACACGGGTTACTAAAGCTGCAATGAATGCATCATCATCTTCCTTCTCAGACTCAGAATCAAAATCAAAATTCTTATTTTTCTTCTTCTTTTCCTCTTTGCAATCCTTATGAATATGTCCAGGCTTACCAGAGTTCTAGCAAATAACTTTGGACTTTCTAGGAAATTTGGATCTCTGCATGGACTTGGATTTATCATGCCTATCATTCTTCTTGCCTTTTTTCCTTAGGTCTTCCATGAAAATTTAGGTCCTCCTTCACACTAATGGATACCTTCCTCCTCATCTCTTTAGAAAGAAAAGAAACCACCAATCCTTTAGTCTCAATATAATAGAAATACTCCCAATAGCCATAACAAGAGAATCACATGAATCAGGAAAAGAGCAAATCAAGATTTGAAATTTCTCCTCCTCATCCATTTTGGCACCAACTGATGCCAACTTAGCCACCAGCATATTGAATGCTTCTAGGTGGACTGTAACTCGTCCACCCTCTTCTATTCTCAAGTAATATAATTTCTTCCTTAAGAAAATCTTTTTCGCTAAAGATTTGGCTTGATACATCTCACCAAGCTTCTTCCATAATTTTTGTGCAGAGGTCTCTTCATGGGCATTGATTAAAACAAAGTCTACCAAGCACAATCTGATTAGACCCTTGGCTTTACGGTCCATAACATCATATTAAACAATTTGAGTAGGATCTACCAGCCTTGAAACATTCTCATCAACAACAACCCACATTTCTCAATCCATCAACAAATCCTCCATCTTCAACTTCCACATTTCAAAATTATTTCTAGAAAATTTATCCACCTTTATTCTCCCTGATGAACTTTCCATCTAAAAATTTGTGCAACAAGATCATAGAGTATCCTCTACATAATCTCCCGCTCAAATATGGATTAGTTCAAAAAACCCAACAACCCACAAGTGAAACCAAATGACCAAGCTCTAATACCACTTGTAAGGAAGCTAAGGTAGCAGAACAACTTCTTACACTAATCTTGAGATGAGGATAATACAAAATTTTACAGATCTTTAACAATTGCAAAAACTTAAACAAAAATACACATAAATATCATGCATACCATAACACAGTGATTTACATGGGGAAAACCCTTTCACGAGAAAAACCACACTCCAAAAGTCACCCAATATATTACTCAAAAATCACAAAGATTATAATATACTTGTAGGGAAAGCTTCTCACAAGAGTATCACCAACCAGAGGTCTAGATGTAACATGAATGCTATTAGACTCTTATAATACATCACAATACACAGATGTAATACAACTCCCTTATAAAATAGGGTTACCTTCTAGGGCAAGTCAAGCTAATAAAATATCAGTCGTCAAATCTAAGACCTAATGATGAATGGTCCAAATTTTCAATAATAAAATATAAATAAAATTTTCCTTTCGGGGGCACTTCCTCTGAACCCCTGTTAGGGTGCATGGGCCTCACACCCCCCCGTCGCTGAGGTATCAATAGTACCTTATGTAATTACAAGGTTGAGACACATTTTCCCAACATATATAAGGATGCAGATCAACAAGGTGATTAGATTGACTTTCAACCATGAACGTGAGCCAATCAAACTTGGATCTACATCTAATTTTGGGTTCGAATGGATTGAAAATGAATTGGAGTGATTAACCTAATGATCCTATATGCCCTAATATGTAAATTGTAAAATTTTGATAATGCACAAACTGAAACAATAGTTTACAAGTGGATCTAGGAAGTACAAAATGATATGTACCAACCCAAAAAAGCTTGTTTCAACCCCTATAGAAGGACAAATTCGCTCAATGGTGAATGTGTCTTTAACAAGGTGTCATACTCAACTTTTGGGGTCCTTTGGTAGTAGACCTGAGACTTCTGTTTTTGCTTGCAAATTTTTTAGAATGTCATTAGTAAATGTTGTGAGCGAGTTTCTATGGTTTGACAAGATATATGACAACAAATACAATAATGGAGAATTTTCCTTTAAAATCTCTTCAATCCTCTTCAAACCTATAACATGCACATTCACAAAGAGGAGAAATGTAGGGCCATTTTAGGGGCTTGCCTCATTCAAACCCTGTGTTAGTGTTTCCACTTCCAAAATGGTAATGTCAATTACAAAATGATAAGAAAGGAAGGAATGATGAAATCACAATGTGTTGCAACTTGCCACCCTTCAATGGTTGTCTTGAAGGACTGAAGACATACACATCACCTCAAGGATTTGGATCTTTGCTTGCTTGAATACTTGAATTCTTTGGAGACCTACAACAAGGGTTAGCCTTCACAAAACTGTAAAGCATTTTTTCCTTAGTCATTTTCATTCTCGGCTTGTGTAAAGGTTTTCAGTTTCGGGTGCACGTGTGCTCAAGAAGAATTTTTAGAAAGGTGGGAAATGTGCCACGTGGTGGTTGCACGGCTTTCATCTCTTGTCTTCCTTTCAGGATAAATTTTGAGACACATGTTGACTCAACAAGCATTCTCTTGGGAGCTATATTCATGAGCTTGAATGTTTCCACCTAGTTGACACGTCACCTCTTCGTCGCAAGCAGATTGTGTCTCCTACAAAGTAATATGTTTCGAGATTTTTTTAGAGTTGGTTGGCGTTTTGCCTTTCTTGATTTTTGTGTTGAATTTTTAATTTTGTGCCTCAGGTTGATGTGATCAGTCAACAAGACCTCTTTCCAAGCTATTATTTCTAGGATTTGATCGTCTATGAGCCTCTGTCTTTGTTAAAATATCTAAAGGACATTAATGCAGTAGTTGAGAATTAATGAGCAAAGATCTTTGCGGCCTAACCAAGGATCTACAATTAGATTGCAAGCTATCAAGTATCAACATCTGGCAGTAATTACTTCTGTTTTGAGGCGGTGCTTTCTTCTTTTGGTGGCTATATAAGGAGGACAACAACACAATGAGGGGTTGGATTCCAAGTTACAGTTTCTTTGCTAAGAAAAGTTTCTTTGGTTTTCCTAGGATTTTTAGGATTATTTTCAAAAGAAAGTTGCATATCTACTTTAATTTGGCATGTTATATCTATTAAGGTTTAAACTATTGTTGAATTGGCATTCGACCTCTATTTCAAACTTCATTTGATATTTAAAAGTATGAACTATTGAGGAGAATTTGTTGAGACTGTGCATGTATGGCCTTTTTCAAGATTTTTTTCTTTATATTATCGTTTTGAATGAAACATTGTGTCTTGCAAGCTAGATCTAGATAGTTTAAGTAGCAAATTTCTATGTTGTATGCTTGTATGGTAGAGTAGTAGCTTAGGAAAATTGGACTATGTCATTGGACTTCTTTGTTTTTCTGAAAGTTGTTATTTTATTGTACTATGTTTTATTAGGAGGAAGAGTTCATGTGATTTCTGAGATATTATTCTGTTAATCATAAGAAATATTTATGTTTGATTGAACCTTAATGAACACTGACTACAGAAAGATTTGAAAGTTTGTATTGTGCTTGAAGTTAGCCTTTGTTGTTTGTTATCTTTCCAACAATGAAAGGTTGTGGCGTTTTGTGTCTATTTATATCACTCATAGGAATGATTTGGGTTTGAAATGTTGTAAAATCTTTGGTGCATCATCTTTTATGTTTTATTCTTACTTTTCTTTCTCCCCTTCTCTCAAAACCCCCAAAGAAGAGCCAACTTTCTATAAAAATCTCAGAGGTATTCAGTGAGATGCAATTTGTCCCCCACTCGCTGAATTTCCCATAAGATTGTCAGAGAGGTGCAAGCTTTGATGATCAACAAAAACCATGATAACATGATAACATAAACTCACAAACACTTTGACATGATGTTGGATCTTGAATTACTGCAATACATTATGATAATATTACTCTTGACTTGCTTTTAATGATCATGTAGTTCACCTCTTACTTGTTAGATTTGAAATGATGCAATAACTAAGTATTAATAGGTATTTTATCCAATTTCTTGAAAATTAGACCCTGAAAGACGACATTTGTAATTTGAATTTTGAATGTTAAAATTCCACCAACAACATATCCAAAAATGGGTTCTAGCCCAAATTCCTAGGACACTCAATGTCGGGGGAAACATATGAGTTGGATGCATTTATTCAATATTTTCAATTTATTGAAAAGGGGTACAAATGGACTTTAGAATACATAATTTTAGGAAATTATGGGGCCAATTAGGCTCAATAATTTAGGGGAACCAAAACATAGTGTGAAATTGTTAAGGTATACAATTTTCTACACTACATTTAGCCCCACTTTAGTGGGAGTATGAGCTTATGCTCAGACTCACACTAAAGGAATAGTATATGTCAAGAAGGGTTTGATTGTCCAAATGTTGAAGAGATAAGGCAACAAAGGATCAAGGGAGTTGTGCAAACCCCCAAGATCCAAGATCCTGTGGCAAACCAACATAAGGAAAAATGAACACACATGCATGATGCATCAAGACAACATACACAAACATACATGTCAGAAAACATGAAGGATACATGATGAAAACACATGGTGTGATGGAATATAAAGATGACAACAAAAATAAAAATAAAAATGATGTGAACATGGTGTAAACACAAAGAAGATGCATGGGGAACACATAAAAAACATGGTGCAAGGTTAGTATTAAAATATTTGAGTTGATATTATAGAGAGACCTCAATCTTAAATTGTTTCAAATACCAAACATCATCCGTCAAATGTGCTATCTAAAAAAAATTATTCTCTCACAAGGATATAAAATCACTTATGAAATAAATGGCTCCATTGGCAAGCAAGCTATGCTATGCTAGGTGGCCATGTTAAAGGGTGTTAATAACTCACACCAAAGAAAAGTTTGACATTTTCTAGGTGAATCAAAAATTGGAAGGTACTAGTGAAGTTTGATATTCACTAGCTTAGCCCCATGACAAGGTAGAATGGGAGACACACACTAGGTCTACAAGGTGTGTCTGCAACAAGGTGGCAAAGTGGAAAACACACAGTAGGTCTACAAGGTGTTCCCACAACAACCATAAAAAGAGGTATACTCCTTGATAACCTTGATAAGGTGTCATAATATGATCAATATGCTATGTCAATGCTACACTAAGTTCAACTCCCATGAATAAAGTTGAGCAAAAATGCCAAGGCTTAATTTCATGAGGGACGAATTAATAACCATGCCTTAGGGGTCATTACAAACAACACCATTTCCAAAGGGTATATGTCAATAAGTCAAACATCACAAGACAAAATGGATAAGGGTAATAAATGCCCCCCACTTAAAATGTCAACATACTTGGTATGTTGGTATTTTAAGAAGAAAAAGGGGAAGAGGGGATCCTTGAAAAGAAGGCACGTGTCTCCTAAGACTAGTTATCCTTTCCATCCAAGAATAGAGACAAAGACACCCACACCAAGGGCTATCATGTTTCTACCATGAAAATATGGTTGCACTTATGATTGTGCCACTAGGAATGGCAATGAGAAAAATACATAAAGCTACCAATGCCACATAGTGATGAACAACACGATAGGATGAAGATCATTATTGATTAAAGGAATTAGGTGAATCAACACAAGGAAGAGCACCACAATCCTTTAGATGTATTTTATTACTCAAGGTCTAGCTTTCATTAGTAGATTGACTATGTACTTGATGATATGAACAAAATGATTTTTTGTTGTAGAATTTATTTTGTTTTCTTGGAGGAAGAGTAATCAAGTGGTCTTTGAGAATTCTCGACAAGATATTCTCTTAATCAATAGTAGGGGACATTTCTTTCTCATAATATGTCATACATACAATAGATGATAAAGCATTGGATGAAGATATATTGGAAACCTAGACCCTGCTTGTAAAAGTATGATGTAGAATTCACTTGGTTCCTATCATTTTGTTTCATGTTCTCATTACATCCATGTTTAGAAAGGATTTTGTAACCAAGACCATAACATGCTTCCAACTTGAAGATGAATAGATTTTATCTATATGCTTCTACGAAAGATTGGCTTCTTCTTGAGCACACAAATCATTTTTGAGTTTTTAAAAGTTATGCATCTTCCTCTCATGAGGGACGAGAGTTAAAGATCCCCCATAACCATTATGGGGTTATGTTGTTGATGTAGGACCAAGCTAAGAAAATGAAACACAAGAGTCTTTTAGTTTAGATTGTGATATTTTGTACTCTCCCATAAAGAAGGGTGTAAAATATAATGAACTCCAATCATCATCTAAGAGTTTTGTTGTGGATGAAAGACAAATATGATTACCATAAAATTGTATAGGTTGTACCTTTGAAGTCAGAATCAAAGTATTAAGAGAGTTTGAAGTGTTATGATCATGTTGAACTTGTGAATTGTAACTCTATTCATTGGTTTCAACCATGTATATCTTTTTATTGTATTCATACTTCATCTCACAATGAAGAGTAAATGGGACTCCTTTCATGGAATGAATCTATGGTCTAATTAGGAGAATTTTGTATGAAAGAGGTCCTAACATGATATGGACAAGAGTAGGAAAAACCTATTGCATAGATGGTTGTCGTTGCACCAAAAGATCAACATGTTAATGTCTAATACAACCACTAGGGTTAAAGCATGTCACACACCCAAGAATTGTGCCACACAACACAAGGAGACCAAGGGTGCAAACCTTGCAACAATCCCCCCAATGCAAGTGAGGGTTTGAATCTGTGACCTAGGCTTTGATACCAATTTTTGCACAAATGGTTGTCATTGCACCAAAAGATCAACTTGTTAATGCCCAATACAACTGCCAAAGTTATGAATCCACAAGAGGTGGTTAAACCATGTCACAAACCCAAGCACTATGTTGCATAGCATAAGGAGACCAAGGGCACACACCTTGCAACAAAACCACAGGTCCACCCTCAATGGGTAATGTGATCATTCCTAATGGTTGCTTATTGATATTGTCAAAGCCATGAATATTAACATCATTGGTTTGTATAATATTCTTTTCCACACCAAATTTATCTAGGAGATCAATGCTACAAATATTAAGACCTACTCCATTCTCTATGAGAGTACGCCTAACTATAGTTTCATTAATGATGACCTTTATCATTAAGGCTTCATGTTTATTTTGGATCTCAAGAGAAGGTAACACATGTTGGGGGAATGTAATATAGATGAATTTTTCACTTGTATATAGTCAAATGAGGTAGCTACATCATTTGGTTTAGCAAAAGGTTGGACTTCAACCTTCTACAAAATTTCTTGGAGCACTCTATTATATATAGGTGATATTTGAATCAAATCCCAAAGGAAGATGTTTGTCAGAGTATGATGAAATTTCTCAACAATGTCATACTCTTTACCACTACACTAAGGAATATTATATGCATGAGAAACTGTGTGATAACTTGTTTGTTGTGACACATGGTTACTAGTGAGTTGCCTTGCAAAGTTCAAGATATTTCCAAGGGGTTTAGGAGGTCTTATAATGGGAGGTAGTTTAGGAGTTTCACTAACTAAAGGAGATCTAGTTGTCACTTGTGCATTCATAACCTCAGCTGAGTTATCTACTTGTTTCAATGACCTTCTATTGAGGGGGGATATAATGCTAACTTAGCATCTTCATGTATGCCATCCATCTTACTATCTTATGAAATAAATGTATCAATGATTTCATCCTCCTATGCCACAATATGTTTCAAAGTAGGAGTAGTATTGGAAGTGAGATAAACAATATTTTCATGACACTAAATGATTGGATCCTCTAACACCACAACACCTTCCTCACAAGTGGGTGAGGTATCAGGAGAAGAGAAACTATAATTGTCATGATTGTCCATGATTGCATCCTCTTGCACCAGAGTTTTCTCACAAGTAGGGAAAATGTTGGGAGTTGAATGAAGATTTGGTAAAGTGATATTAAGAAATGTGTCAATGATTTCATTTTCTTGTGTTAAGATACTCTCACAATCAAGAGGGATATCATGAGAATAGCTACTATGATTATCATGAGTATCAATGGGTGCAGTGTTAAAATATTTAGTGGATGATCTATGTGAGATAAAGTCCCCAAGGGCATCATCTAACATGTCAAATTCATCACAACTAAAGAGCTTGGTGAATAGACAATGTGCTTGTGGAAAGAGATCTAGCATGATTAGAGTATCATGCCCTCAAGTTTAATCATGAAATTTCAATTGCAATCTAGGTTTACACATGTTAAAGCAAACTGGGACTAAAAAAAACTAAGAGACCTGATGCAAGCACAGATATGGAAACCATGTTTTAGATATGCAACTAACAACAGGTATAATTTTTTTTTGGAGATCTTGGATAGGTTTACGAAGGATAGGGACACCCTAGGGCATTTGAGTCCTATTAGGGACTTTTTGAGATTTTAATTTTAGAAGTACTAATGAAAGGAACTAACCATGTGGTAGCTTGCAAACCCAAATTTATAATTACTTATGTTGTTGTTTTGTAAGTTTCTGGATTATGCAATGTGTTGTAACAACCTAGGTTTTAAAATGTTGAAAAAATGAAATGCAATTTCCCAATTATGCAATATTTTAGAAAATACACACAATGTACCTACAAGTCTAATAATATTCAATACTAAAATGCAACAATTTTTCATAAATTTGTAAAGTAAATGAATAAAATGACAAGTTTCTTTAACATGCAATATCAGTTTTCCAAAATTCTAAATCAGAAAATTGCAAGCAGAATTAGACAAAGAATACATAGATAGAAACATGTGCAAAAGTTGTCTAAGACACGCCTAGCAGGAAAGGGATGCACAAGGGAATTTAAGTCCCTGATAGGGGTTCAAAAAGCTAAAAACTAATGTTTTAAGTTGATTTTTAATGTTAAGGTCTCTAGTTGAAATCAGGTTAAACAGTTGATATTTTTCCAATTTTTTCTTAATTTAAGACAAGGTAATGCAAAATGCAAGTGTGCAATAAAGGTGAAAATGTTTTGAAAAAAATTTAGTGCAAATTTCAGATCTAAAATACAATAATTGACTGGTTCTAAGATACAAAATTCTAAAAATGATGATTTGATGCAAAATTGAAACAAAGCAATACAATTTTTTCCACTTTTTAGGCTTAAATAAAAGATGCAATTTAAATACAATGAAAAATTTGAAACTCTATCCACCTAATGAATTTAAATCAGATCTAAAGATGAATGTAACTTATGATGCAATGTGAATTCAATTTTTTTATATTTTTATGATGCAAAGATGAAACCCTAAATGAAAGATGCAAAACAATGCAATGCAAACCTTAGATCTAAGGTGAATTTTCAAAAGGTATATAATGTTAACAAGTCCGATTCACCAAAATGTAATATAGGAAAAGGTATCCTAGGTCCTAAATGCAAAGAACCTAGGATGTAAGCAGCCTTTTTCCAAGTTACATTAGGATGTAGATTAACAAGACAATTAGATGGACTTTCAACCACAGAGGTGAGCTTATAATCAGACATAGATCTACATCTAATTGGGCGTTGGAATGGATTGGAAATAAATTGGAGTGATTAACCTAATGATCCTATATGCCCTAATATGTAAATTATAAAATCTTGATAAGTACAAACTAAAACAGTAGTTTGTAGGTGGATCTAGGAAGTGTAGAGTGATATGTACCAACCCATAAAAGCTTGTTTCAACCACTATAGAAGGACATATTCACCCAATGTTGAATGGATCTTTGAGAGGGTGTCCTACTCAACTTTTGGGGTCCTCTGGTAGCAGATTTGAGAGTTTTGTTTCTGCCTAGAAAGTTGTTGGAATATCGTCATTAAATTTTGTAAGTGATTTTCCATGCTTTGACAAGATATATGACAAAAAATGCAATAATGGAGAATTTTCCTTTAAGATCTCTTCAATCCTCTTCAAACTTGTAACCCACACATTCACAAAGAGGAGAAATGTTGGCCATTTTAGGGGCTTTCCTTAGTCAAACCTCATGTTAGTGTTTCTGTAAGGAAGATAAGGTAGCGAAACAACTTCCTACACTAATCTTGAGAGGAGAATAATGTAAACTTTTAAAAATCTTTAACAGTTACCAAAACTTAAACAAAAATAAACACAAATATCATGCATACCACAACACAATTATTTATGTGGGGAAAACCCTTTCGGGAGAAAAACCCCACACTCCAAAAGTTGTCCAATATATTATTCAAAAATCATAAAGATTACAATATACTTGCAAAGCAAGCTTCTCACAGGAGTAACACCACTTAGAGATCCAGAGGCAACACAACCACTATCAAACTCTCAGAATACACTACAATACAATGCCCTAAAAAAAATAGGGTTTCCTTCTAGGGAAAGTCAAGCTAATAAAATACCAGTTGTCAGATATGAGACTGTATAATGATGAATGATCCATATTTATAATAATAAAATATAAATGGGTGATCCCACAATAATGGGTTACAGTTTTTGGCCAAACTTGACATTAAAATCAGGATTTTTCACCAGACATTCACTTTCTTACACCTATAGCAACTAAACCATTAAGGTTTTGAAGATGAATCAAACTAGTTATTTGTTAGATATTTTGTGTAGATTCTAATTATATTTTTAAAAAAAAATTAAAAAAAAAATTGTGAATCATTTTATGTAATTTTTAATAACTTATTTTTTCTACTAATCAACATTTTTAAAAAGTGATGTTTACTTCGCCCACATAACTTTTTTTATAGATAGGATACAATTCTGATTTTTAAAATACAAAATTTTCACACCAATATCTAGGGATGGATATTTTTTCATAATTTTTTGATACATTTTTTTTAATTAATTTTCCAAGTCAGCATAATTATAATTTGGACAGAGGTGTACTTTGCATGCATAACTTTTTGTATTCATTTGAATTAACTTATTCTTTTTTGTTGGAATAAGGACATCAATACCTAGGGCACATGTATTTTTTAGAATTTTTCTCTATTTTTCTATTTTTTTATGTGTGAAATAAAGAACTTGATGTTCATTGAAAATCCTACACTCACAAGAAATAAAAATAAATATAATAATCAAATTAAACATATTTAAAATTATACTTTTTAGGAAGCTTATAATAAGGGCTACGCTTACAAAACATAAATTTTAAATGAATTCATTTGATCACCCAAAAGGTAAATCAAAAGTGGTTTTTTATCAGCATTTTGATAGGTGTAGAGGAGACTCGATTATAGGTATGGTTTAAATCTAACAAGGTTTTATCCAAGGGGGTTTGATCAATCCCTCTTTAATTAAAATCATTTAAATGGAACCTTTAAAGTCATAAATCATTGTATTTTCTTAAAATATGTGATTTCAGGCAAAAATCAAGGTGTCCCAAAAAGTGTAACCCATTATTGTGGCAGGACCCAAATACAATTTTCCTTTTAGGGGCGTTGCCCCCAAGTCCCCACCAAGGCACACTCCTGGACCCCAGCCAGGGGGATGATCCCCCTAAACCCCTCGTGGGGGGAGGATCCGCCCCACGCTCCTGGTTGTCATCAAATGAATAGTACCTTATGCATCAACAGTACCTTATGTAATTACAAGGTTGAGACACATTTTCTCAATAGTTTCCACTTCCAAAATGGAAATTTCAATGATAAAATGATAATTAAAAGGAATGAATGATGAAATTATAATATTTTCAACTCACCACCCTTCAATGGTTGTATTGAAGGACTAAAGACATAAATATCACCTCAAGGATTTGGATCTTTGCTTGCTTGAATATTTGAATGCTTTGGAGACCTACAAAAAGGGTTAGCCTTCACAAAACCATGATAACATGATAACATAAACTCACAAACACTTTGACATGATGTTGGATCTTGAATTGCTACAATAAATTTTGATAATGTTGCTCTTGACTTGCTCTTGAATATCTTGAAGTTCACTTCTTGCTTGTTAGATTTGAAATGATGCAATAACTAGGTATTTATAAACATTTTATCTAATTTCTCAAAAATTAGATCCTAGAAGTCAACATTTGCAATTTGAATTTTGAATGTTAAAATGTTGCCAACAACATATCCAAAAATAGGTCCTAGCTAAGAAGGGGGACTCATTCACCCATGGGCGAATGGGTCCTGGCCCAAATTTCTAGGACACTCAATGTTGGGGACAACATATGAGATGGATGCATTTATTCAATGCTTGCAATTTATTGGAAAGGGGTATGAATGGGATTCAAAATACACAATTTTAGGTAATTATGGGGTCAATTAGGCTCAATAATTTAGAGGGACCAAAACATAGTATGCTATTGTTAAGGTATACAATTTTCTACACTAGAGTGGGGTAGAAAGGGATAGGGACTAGTGACATGATATCCTAGTCACTGGCAACGATGAGGAAGGATGATGTGGAGGTAGTTGTATGCCTCCTCAAGAGGACATGTGAATTCAAAGAACATTGGTGTGCTCTCAAAATGGATGGGAGGACTAGAGGATAAATGATGAAATGATAAAGGAAGATGATGGATGGAGAGAGAGAATGGGTGATTATCATGCTACAATGGAATAAGCAACCTAGATTTGATTTTGTACTTGACATTAGGCCCCAAGGTATAAAGAACCAAGATGACAATGTGTCAAGTATGTGATCAAAAGGTCAAGTCCAAACATATTCCTTATAACACCATGATATGGAAGAACATGATTCCCTTGTGGCAATAGAGTAAACATATCATAATAGATTCAAACAATGATAACACACACACTAGTACAAACACAACAATAAACTACTGAAAAAACTATCAAAATTTTCTTATAAATGACTACAATTGGTCACATGATCACTAGTAGTTTATTGCAAGTCATATATAACGCGACCAAATTGATGACTAAACCATTTTTAGTCATTTATTGGTTGTTTTGACTGATCAATTTAGTAGTATATTTAGTTGTTGATTTAGTCATTCATTGTTGTGATCTAGTCACTTATTTAGTCACTTTTTTTCCACTGAAATATTTAGTCGTTGATTTAGTCATTGATTGTTGTGATCTAGTCACTTATTTAGTCATTTTTTATTCACTAATATATTTAATTGGTCACTTATTTAGTTGTTGATTTGGTCATTGATTGTTGTAATCTAATCACTTATTTAGTCATTTTTATTCACTAATATATTTAGTCATTTTTACTCACTAATTTCTATGCATTGGTAGTCTATTTAGTCATTAATTTTAATCATCATTTTGATTAATTTGGTAGTATATTTAGTCATTTTTATTCACTGATTTCAATGGTCATATATCTAGTCATATTTATTCATTGTTCCCTAATTTATGTCAATTGGTAGTATATTTAGTCAATTTAATTATTAATTGATGTCAATTAGTAGTATATTTAGTCATTTTAATTCATTAATATTTGAGGATTTAAGCACTAATCATCAATTGTACACAATAAGACAACCATTGAGAAGGAAAAATCAGTGAACTTTATTAATAAAAGAAAGGTGTTCTAGTTACAACTTACAATAGAGTATTACAATTGTTATTTTCAATCACAAGACTAAAAATATGAGTTACAATATTGCAGAGAAATGAATGCAAGAAAAAAACTTCTCCAAAAGACTTTTGTAATGATGGAAATGCATGCTTGAAGCCCTTCAATGTGAGCACATGCCCCTTTCATCTCTTAAAACTTCTACAAAATGGGAAATCTTCTTGGAGTAAGTTGTAACATGTAGAATCCAAGGAGAGTGTTGATCGTGTCTCATATATGAAGCTCTCTCCTTCAATGCAGTCAAAAATAACCCAACTAGAATATTCCCTCCTTAATATGCAATGTGCCCTCTGATATGAGCATCATGGTGTTGTGTTTTTCACCATGACTGAAGTTGTGCCTCAATAGAACCAACAAAAATAATATTAGTCTCAATTCAGAAAGAATAAAAGTGCATTGTCTATTGCAAGTTTACAAAAGAATGTCCAAACATAGTAGAAAGATAAATCAATTAAAAAATTGTAGCCTTGTCAATAAATTCCTTAAACAGAGTGTTCAATATAGGCCTAAAACATGCATATTGAACTCTTGATTTCATAAGCTTGTTCAAAATTTAAGAAAGGTGATACACTCAGATTATAGAATGAAGTTAACATATTACAGAATGAAGACTATCAACACTAACCAGACTAGAACAACATTATCAATAGAAATTTCTTGGAAACCAAGCCCAAGAATGCCATCAGACTTGGACAACAAAAATGTCAACCTTGGTTCATGTGTTGTCTCAATAAAGACCTGCACTATTAAAGAATCCATTTATACATAAATTCCAAATTAAGTTGATGAGAAAATATCTTTGATATCCAACTGGGAAGCCTTAACATCCAAAAATTACTAACCTGATGTTTCACAACGAGTTTCCCAATTGTGACATCATCTTCCCCATTCACTTTGCAAGCACTGCCAAATTCAACTTTTGAAGGCACAAACACATAAGGTACTTTCTACAACGGTAATTTTCAAACTAATGATTAATAACAAAACTTAAGGCATCCATTAAACTTGCAAGAACAAAACTACTTGAACAAATACATAGAAGCATCACCAAATGGTTCAAAACTCATTGTCAATATAAGTCCAAAAATTTAATGTTCCTGTGCAAGTTATTTAGGTTTAATCTCTTATAATTCATCAAAAATAGAAAAAAGAGTAGCAAGTTAGGGGATTTGATCATGGGAAAACTTCACAGTTAAAAGGGTTTGTATTATGTCAAACATCATTTCATTAATTGCAATCCCACCATTTTACCAATGTGATTACTGCCCTATACAATAAGAATCAATCTGTGTTCATTTTATTGGTTTCAATCCCTTCAATCCATCTTTCCAATATCTACATAATGTAAAGATTGCCAGTGAACAGTTGAAATATATCCGAGGTGATTGAAGGAAAGCCTCTCACAAATTAAGGAATGATTCGGGTATTGCATGGCACATGGAGTTAACCTAAAAATGTTGCAATTCCCATCTGACATCTTAAAAGGTTGCAATAATGTCGAAATTCAAAATGGTACAAGGAGAGAAAGAAAATCAATACCTTATCTTTGGCCAATGAAATTAAAGGATCAAGAATGGAAGGAGGATCTGTATCAACCGCCATAACTATAAAATCTGATGTTCTAAAGTATAACATCTTGGTTGTTGTAGCACCCTAAACTCATTCATTATTAGTAAAAAAGAAACTGGATATTGATTCACTACCATATTGGATCTCACATGATTCTCCTTCACAAACAACAAATGATATATATTAATTGTTTAGCAACTTCCTTAATATCCCTAATGAGCCAAGTCTTTGGCACATTTTCATCATACTTTTATAAATACTTTGTTGTTTTTATTATGCTAAAACAAACATTCAGTCTGATTATGGGATAGATATAGACCTTTTTATGACTTAAATATGATGAGTATATTGTGATAAAAAGTCCCATGATTATTACCTTTAATGTTTTATTAGTCTAATAAATACTTTATGGCTTTTTGTGATCATAAATCTTCCTGCAGCCTCCACTACCAAAGCTTCCTACAGCCATATCTAAAACAATGTTTGCCTTAGTTTAATACTTAATGAATGAATAAATAAAGTAATGATTGTCTTAAAGGATGAACGTGTTGAGCTAACTTTCTTCCTCAGGAAAAGATGGCGAGATATTTTGTAGGTACCATGATTGAAGGAAAGGAATTCAATTTCCACTTGAAGAATTGAAGACCAAATCCATAAAGACTAGCCAAAGATGAGGAGACAGTTTCAACTCATCCACCATGCAAGGAGAGTGCTCCAGAAATCTAGGCTTGGCGTCTTGATGATGCATAAATCTAGGATGATGGCATTTTAAGACTGCAAAACTAATTTGATGTAGTTCTTCTTTGTCATTCACCTCTTTACTTAAGTTAGTTAAATGTAATAAATGCCTCTTGTTTTATAAGGGAAGGTTGGTTGGTAGTTAGGATTAGTTTTTCTTCAATAAATAGCCTATTCTCCTTCAGAGAAGTAGCTAGAAAAATTGCTTTTGTAATACACTTTCAGTCTTAGAAATTCAGTTGAGAGATTGTGTTGTGTACTTGTTTGCATTGAATCAATAAAGCTTATGAAGATTTTCACTTAATCTATTGTCTGCTTTTGGCACTACCTAAGGGGGCCCACTTAGGAAACTGTCTGTACTTTCATTCTGCAAGATAGAATAGCTGCATTTTTCTTCATAGAAGCTAATGTGATTGTTCCTGCAGCTGATAGAAACACAGAGCTGTCAACTATTCCTGTAGCCACTAGAAGCAGAATAGGTTATCTTATGAATTTTTCATTTCTAAGCAAGGCTAAACAGTAAAGTTGTTTCCAGTAATTAAATCCCAGTATAAGGAATTTTAGGAATCATGTATGTCTGGAAGGGTGATTAGTGCACATCTTGTGCTGTCCCATTTCAAGTTTACGTCCCTAGGTTGATAATTAAATGAGGTTCTTTAGTAGGTCATTGACTACCAGTTGTGATGTACAATCCCTGAGTAGAGGAATTCATGTTCCTAGTTATTGAGCTAATTAAAGAACACTACAATCCCCATGTAAGTAGACTAAAATAAGTGAGGTTGAGGGTTTGAAGTAGAGTACGATCTTCTTGGTATGTGCTTAACTTTGATCATGACTTATATCTTGAATGAAAATAGCAAGCTAGCTGCACTGTAAAATCATTGTTAGAAAAATAACCACAAAATCCTCTTTAATTAAAATAATCTTTCTAGATATTTGAAGAAAAGATATTTTAGTTAATTTCTAAGAGAGCTAATTTCACTATCCAAACAACTATCAATCTATTTATTTTATACAATTTCCTAGAATTCATAATTTGAATGTAATGAAACTTACCATAATTACCAAAGATTTGACACCAAAATGTAGTAAAAAATGAATTGTTTGATAGCAAATGTGTTTGATAAACCAGATATACCCTTGATATATTGATTTAAATAACAAGGAAAGATCAAACTAGAGACAATGAGATAACATTCATTAATTCATTTCAATAAACAATTGAAACTAGAATTTGGCCACCAATTATAACTTCATTCTATTGATCTTCAAAAATATTTTACAATACATTTCACAATTTTGTCTTAACTGACATGTTAAAAATGTTGGAATCAAGGAACACTGAGAGGGGGGAGGGTGAATCAGTGTTCTGCAATTTTTAACTTTATTAATCTAATCCTTAATATACTGATAACATTCAACCAAAATAAAGATGCATGAACATAAGACAAATAACCACAACACCATAACAAAAGGATTTTTTTTACGTGGAAACCCTATTAGGGGAAAAAACACGGTGGAGCTCAATCCACAGTATAGTCTGAGTATACTCAAAAGAAAGATTACAAAAATGGGAATGCACTTGCATTCAAGCACACTACCTAGAGCTCATTGCTCAAAAAATGAAGGGATCACTACCTTACAAAAGTTTGGATAACATCCAAGGATTTGAACTGAGAAAGTATCATCTACAAATGCTTGATTATAGTTCCAGTTAGGCTCAATAATCGAATTCTGGACCTTCTGACTGATTCTGCTCTTCTATTCTATTATGATTCAACTCGCACCAAAAATCCTTAATGCACAAGTGAAACTGTGCATAATCACTCAACTGACCTTCTAACGTTCACAACATACATCAACACATCTTGAACACACACCAAAATGATCTAATCAATCACTTATATATATATATATATATATATATATATATATATATATATATATATATATATATATATATATATATATATATATATATATATATATATATATATATATATATATATATATATATATATATATGGATTTAATCACTTCATTAAAACACACAATAAGAAATAATTGCAAGCTGTAACTTAAATCATACATAATATTCAATGCACATCCACAAAATTTGGCCACAACATAGTGAGGACCCAAATCAAAATGCTTGAAGACAAAATACTCCAAACAATTACTCCTCAAATATCCACAACATGCTACATCCACGAAGTCGGCCTTCATACACTGATGAACAAAAAATTAGTCAACTAGATCTTCTAACATACTCAAATCGATACGAGGCACCAATATTTATAGACAACATAGATAATGCATCAAAAAATTGTCCCTAAGATCCACAACACAAAGTAGTAACATAAAATTTTCATATGAATTGAAGAACATAAATCTTCTGAATGCTATGTTCTAGCTTAATAGATAATCACTAATCTTCATTCTTTCTGCCAGTATGATCAAATTATGACATGCAGATCAACTTACTGACAAGTGTTGCCATCAATGACAACACCTGAAAATATGTGCAATGTCTCTTGCCAACAATCTCCCCCTTTGGAATTGATGGCAACACTTAGTGAAAAATGACTAAGTGTCAGATAAGTACCAACATAAATACACTATCAACCAAAACTCAAAAAAATCTTCATCCATGACTCAAAACTACAAGTCCCCCTTAGATGAATATACATTTTTGATTGTTCTATTCTCCCCCTTTGACATCAATGGAAAAGATGGGGAATCCACATACAAAACTTCTATAAACAAACAAAACTTCAAACTACATATTACAAACTTTCTTTAATAACTTACACAACCTTGAAAATATCTGCAAAATTGGTCTTCAATAGGTTCAAGCTTGTGTCCCAACCCTTCTTAAGACTTTCTAGAATAGTCACGTGACCACAAAATAAGTAAGATTGCATTTTTGCAGATTCAAGGTTCACCGAATCACTGACCACCATGGCAACTTGTGCTTCCTTTAATGTATTCAACATGGTTTCCATCTTTGGACCAATTAGGCCTCTAAGTTCACAAGCTCTTTCCATAATTTTTTCATTATCATGCTTCAAAATCTTTATCATGTCAAATAAGGATATAACATGACCTTCTTGTTTTGTAATAGAAACATTTAAAGGATCAAAGGTATCATAAATAATACCTAACTATTTCTCATGATCCTTTATCTTCTTCTCATTGTCCTCAATAAGTTTATACAAAGACAAACATGACTTATAGATCTTTCCACCTTTAGATGGTGCACTTTGAACATTCTTCACACAGGTAGCTAATAGAGATTTATCATTAGCTATCATTCCTTTCAATCTGTTAAACCTTTTGTCATTAAATTCCTTATGAACCTTGACCAAAGTTGACTTCTCAAGTGACTCAAAATGAGTACTTACAAAATTAATAAACTTCTTCAGCTCACCAAAGGAAGAACCAGATGGATCCTTAACATGAGTAGGCATGATCTTCTCCAAAATACTAGATGCTAGACTCAATAACTCACTGTCCTCAATGTGAGACTTCAGAATTTCTTCCCTATCCTTAGCATGTGCAAATGATGTGACTTTCATTTTCTGAATTGGGGACAAAGTAGACAAATGAATAGGACCTTCTCCCAATTCAAGGTCAAATTTTTCCTGTTGCTCTTCCAGAAAATTCTTTACTACCTCTGCAGTGTCTCTTGCTTCCACTAGAACTTCCTTAGTTTCAACCTTCTCTTCCTCAAATATTGTTCCCTCAGCCACAAATTTTTTCTTGTCTTTCAAAATTTTAGCTTCTTCAACTAATATCTCCTTTTCTTCAACAGACACAACTTTAGGAGCTTCAGTCTCCATAGGTACTTTTGTATCATGCCCATCAAGAGGAATCTAAGTGTCCTCAACAGTAACCTTTGGGTTGATGCAAGAAGTTGGGTCCACAAAAAGCTCAAAAAGTGGAAGTGCTTTTTCTTTTTTTTAAGAATTTGTCACACTTGGACTGAAAATTTGGGGTGCTTACACAATGAATCTTAAAAAAATTTAGTACTCTAAAATTTAGCTTTTTGAATCTAGTTTCCAAATATGTAATTTACTCAAATACCTAGATGACAAAAATTAAATTTTGATAGGGATGTATAAAAACCACTATTTAAAAGTCATTTTTCTTCTACCATACCATGCACATGTACAAACAACACTTTTTGACCCAAATAAAAGCATTTTGCTAATTACTTTTGGGGAAAGAGAGCTGACAACATGAAGATTGACGAGGAATTTTTTTGTAATTTTTTTTAATATATTTTTTTTATTGAATTTTTATTGGTCTTAATTATTGTTTTTAAAAATCAACGTGTACGGACAACATAATTCGACCTAAAGTAAACATTTTTTGAATATTTTTTTTCATTATGTAGAGAATTTTCTAAATATTGATGCCATATAAATTTTTTTACAAGCAACTTAACCAAAAAAAAAGTTATTAAAAAACAAAAAAGCCTGATATTTCAAGTTTAAGGACTAGTTTGCTTAGAAATTAATTAAAAAATAACAAATATAATCCAATATTAATAAAAATTATATATTGGAAAATTAGAAATCATGTTCTCTAATGGGTTTTAATTTCATAGATTAATTTAGAAAAAAATTCCATCAACCATATTGCCAAAGTTGTACATTCTTTTTCAATCTACCTTAGTTTTTTAGTTGTAGGTCAAAGGCTAAGGGTTGGGTTACCATGCCTTTTATGAGCCTAAATCCATATGAAAAAAATATCTTGTGAATTTCAAACCTTTTCGAACAAGTACCCACTTCAAAATGGGTACCTATTTTAAAAAATGAATGGGTATTTGTTTTAAAGCTAAAAAAATGACACTTCCCTTGAATGTGGACCCAACTTGCACTTACCCCTCTTCATTTACTGAACCAATTGAAATATCTTCAACATGAACTTCTTCAGAGACAACATTAATTATGTTCTTTAATAAAGCTTTCTTCAGAATTCTTTCAATTTCTTTTGCTACCTCTTCAATCCTACCAATCATACGTTTGTTTACTCTCGTTTTGCTCTTGAAAACTCTTTTTGCTTCATTTAGGATTGACTTCATCTCCTCAATAGACATTACCTGACATAGTTCTACAAGAATCCATTCTCTTAGCTGCTCTTATTCATTTCTGGCACTAGCTCTCATCTCCAAAATTTCATACAGTTCTTTAGGCAACTGTGTTATTATCTCAACAAGAGCCACATTGAAATTGTTCAAATATTTTATTGTAGCCTCCTCAAGAAATCTTTGACCAACACTATCAAAGGTACCATATACTTCACACAGGGGCTTAAGATTACCATCTTTGATTATGCCTCTCTCAACTTCTTCTATAAACATACCTGGTTTGTCAGTTTTTTCTTTCTTCTTTGCTTTCTCTTTTTCATCGAAGGGCTAATCCTTAGTGACTGTTGTTGCTTGGGTGCCCATATGATTTATTTCTCTAGCCTCTTCATCAAATTATGTCTCATCATCTTCTGAAATAGCTGCATACACTCTTGTTCTCTTATCCTTCTTCCTCTTTCCAGATGCCTTAACTTGAGCTTTTACATGGGCTAACTTCTTTGCATAACCAGATAGGGGTGCAAAGCTCCTTGTTGATCTAGTACAAATAGAGGATGTTGTTAGACTAGAGAATTCAATTCTAGTAGGCTCTTTTTCAGCTTTAGCTTGTTCTCTCTTCCTTTTGTCTTCTCTTACAACATCTGCAGATATACCAATGCTTTCTGAAAAGATTTTCACTTCTTTTATTACTCTTCGGACTATCATTGGTTTCTTCAACTGTTCATGGACTTGCATATCCTTCTCTGCATATGTTCCAAACCTCTATTTAGACATATTCAAAGGATTACTCAATAAGTGTTGTGCATATAGTTCCAAAATTATTTCCTCAACTACATAACCCATTGGCATAATCCAAACTGTTCTAGGATCTGTAGCTTCCATCAGGCATTGATCAATGTCAACCATAAAATAGATTGAGTCCTTGTACTTCTCCACAATAGATGTAGGAATTCTTTCTCTTGCTTGCATCTCATTCTGAAAATTCTTAAAATATCCCCAAATAATAGTTTTCCTTGTCTTAATGTCACCAATTCCATACAAGATATCTCTAATCTGAACAGCTATAGGCTTATCACTTTTCCAATGCACTTTCCCAATTCCCAGAACTTCAATCATGAAATAAAAGAATAGACATAGCAAAAAATTACCATATTTAAAGGAATTCTTCTTGTCTTTCTTTATCTTACCAAGATTCTCCATAAGCTGACTTCGAAGCAACTCACATAAATCATACTCTTCATTTTACTTCACCATATGATATCCTACATATATGGTTGTATCAGATACATAATTTTCTCGGCTAGAATGATATATCTTGTAACCAATGACCATCAAGGAAAATTTCACATCCACATCAATGATGTTATTAATTGTCATCGCTTTTCTATCAAATATTAAACCAGTTGCATCAGTGATTTTCTGATTCTTTACAGACTTCAAGATCGGCAATCTACCAAAGGAATTTAAACCTGTAACAATGCTTATTGCTTCCTTTGTAATCTTGAAAGGTTGATTCAACCACTTAAATTCAACATGAACTTGACTCAAGATATATCAGACCCATTTGCTTTCATCAAACATGGGGAATTTCACAATCTGCGTGAAGTTCTTCTCTTCTAGGGATTTGAATTTAGGTTTTACTTTGAAATCTTCTCCAACTATATGATTTGTATACAAGTTCAACAATTGAAAGCTCCCTAATTCCTTAATATTAGCATGGATGTATGCCCTAATGTCTTCAATATGCAAGATGATGTACAAAACAAACAAAAATGCACCTAAGGGCTTAGTCTCAATAGACTTGAAATGATGCCACTTGAATTTTGGACAAGGTTTATCCTTGACTTCGACTACCAATGGAGTAGCCATTTTCACAAATTCATAGGTTTACAAGTTTTCCCGATAAATATCTTTTTTATAGACTAGTGTTTTGATCTTCGAATCACCTTCACACTTGAATCTTCCCAAGTTTCCCCAAAATTCACTTTATAGCTCTCCAAACTTCTTCTTCTCAAAATGAAAAGTGGAAAATGAAGCATAGAAATGACCTTTGATCATTCTCACACCTAACCCTTTTTTGCGCAATAAATGCTTTTGCCCCAACTCATCCAGATATCTTGTTTCCATACACTGTGAAAGGTAATTCTATTGTAGCCCTTGAATCTTGCATAAACACTCTCTCCAACTATTCAACAACAATTATAGATCACCAATGCAATCACTGCACTCATCCACATCCCAGTGTCAATTACTCGCAGGGGGTTTGAAGGATTTTCTTTACAGTTCCCCCTAGGCCAAAGGCCTTACTCTAATTCTCAGAGGAATTATTGGAAGTTGATTCTGGTGCAGGCTCATTTCCTGCAACAGAGGGACTCTTCTTCACCCATGTATTCTTCATCTCGTTCCTGATATGATCTGTAGTGACTTTCCCTTTTCCTTTTTCATCCTTCTGTATGTTTCTTCTTTGATTTACCGGACCTCTTCTGCAAAACCTAGCAATATGACCAGTTTTATTGCAATTGTAGCACACCACATTTCTTTGTCTAGACCAGTTGTTCCACTAATTTTCTCTTGATGTACACTGGTTAACAATATGGCCAAATCTATTGCATGTATAACATCTACATCTCTATAAAAGTTTTTCATCATGTTTCTGCATTCATTTGACTTATGACCATACTTGTTGCAATTAAAGCACTGACCAAAGAATGATGGACCATAAGAATTCATTCTACTTCTACATTGAGCTACCATATGACCAAATTTATTGCAAACATAATAGTTACCATTGAACCTTTGAGCATTAGGTTGTCTTACCAGATACCTTTCAGGTTGATTCACCTAATTTCCTTGTATAAATCTCATTTGTGCAGATATGAAACTTTCTCCTTTCTCATATCCAGTACCTCACTTGTCACCATCAGTCCTCTAACTTTTAATTAGTTCATTAAGCTTGGCTGAGCTAGTCTTAAACTTCTCCTTGAATTCATTTCTTGTAGCAAGTTCATCTCTAAGATCATTAATCTACTTTTCAAGCTCTTCTTCATTGTGTCTGGATTGTTCCAACTCAAGTTCCAACTGAATGAATCCATCAGTAATTTGAATGCATTCTTCAGATTTCTCTTTCAAATATTGAGCAAGCTTTTCTTCATTTTTCTTTCTATCTTCAATCTCCTTGGTCATCCTCATCATAATAGATTCCATTTCATGCTTCAGAACTGCACTATCTCTGGCAAAATTTTCACCTTCTTCTATATTTTCCTTCAGGGCTTGACTCAGTTGTTCATCTACAATGCATTTATTGTCTTCCAATTTGATATGATCACAGAGTTCCCTTGTCTTCTCCCTGGACTTATTGATTTTTTCTTTCAATGACTTAATGAATCTCTCAGCACTCATGAGATTTGCTTGTAATTCCCAAACTTCAGATTTTGACGGATCAAGATCATCTAGGGCCACCATAAGTTGTTGTTGAAGACTACTTGAATCCATTGAAACACTTTCCAAGATCTTCCCCAAGCCTTTAAACTCCTTCTGAGGAACTAGGCTCTGATAACAATTATTGGAATCACGGAACACTGAGAGGGGGTGAATCAGTGTTTTCTAATTTTTAACTTTATTAATCTGATCCTTAATATACTGATAACATTCAACCAAAATAAAGATGCATGAACATAAGACAAATAACCACAACACCATAACACAAGATTTTTTTTACATGGAAACCCTATTAGGGGAAAAACCATGGTGGAGGTCAATCCACAATATAGTCTGAGTATACTCAAAAGAAAGATTACAAAAATGGGAATGCACTTGCATTCAGGCACACTGCCTAGAGCTCATTACTCAAAAGATGAAGGGATCACTTCCTTACAAAAGTTTGGATAACATCCAAGGATTTGAACTGAGAAAGTAACATCTACAAATGCTTGATTATAGTTCTAGTTAGGCTCAATAATTGAATTTTGGACCTTCTGATTGATTATGCTCTTCTTCTCTATTCTGCTTCAACTCGCACCAAAAATCCTTAATGCACAAGTGAAACTATGCATAATTTCTCAACTAATCTTCTGACATTCGCAACATACATCAACACATCTTGAACACACACCAATATGATCTAATCGATCACTTATATATATCTGCTACTAAGGATTTAATTGCTTCATGTCGGCTTCAACACAATAAGAAATAATTACAAACTATCAACTTAAATCATACATAATATTCAATGCACATCCACAAAAGTCAGCCACAACATAGTGAGGACCCAAATCAAAATGCTCAAACACAAAATACTCCAAACAATTACTCCTCAAATATCCATGACACACTACATCCACCAAGTCGGCCTTCATACACTGATGAATGAAAAATTAGTCAACCAAATCTTCTAACTTATACTCAAATCAATACAAGGCACCAAGGTTTATAGATAAAATAGACAATGCATTAAAAAATTCTCCTTGAGATCCACAACACAAAATACTAATAGAAAATTTTCATATGAATCAAAGAACAGAAATCTTTTGGATGCTTTGTTCTAGCTTAACAGATAATCACTGATCTTCAGTCTGTTTGCTAGTATGATCAAATTACAACGTGTGGATTGACTTACTAACAAGGGTTGCTATGAATGACAACACCAAAAAATATGTGCAATGTCTCTTTCCAAAAAAAAGTGTCTTGTTAGTTACCCCCTTTTAACATAAATCAAAAAGTCTTAATTATCATAGTTTACATAGGATTACATAAAAATTTAAAAGCAATGAAAGATGAGAAGTGAATAGAATTTATCAGATGTTGAAGTCCACAATACTTGCAAGATACAGAAGCTCATTACTTATCATAAGGTACTCGTGATCATTTAGATCTGGCAAGGTCCTCTCTCCATGATTAGTATCTACAAGGCTTGGTACTTCACTGCAAAGCCTAATCTTCTGGGGGGGCTAGATATGTCTACTCCCATTGGTACACCATGTGTTCATGAGGAAATTTGTACTCTTGGATTTTTTGTGTGTTGTCCAAGTGACTTTTCCATATACTATCCAATAATCCTTTAGTATCTGTGATGAATTTTGAGTACCCAACATCTAGTGCAATTATTCCATCCAAGGTTAAATTAAGGCAATGAATATTTATGTCACCACCCTTCTATATATTAGTGAGGTGGTTGGGAACAAATTTTCTAAACTCATCTATCCAATCCTTGGAGCCTTCTAGTTGATCATCATCCCTTAGTATCTTAGGCATGAACCATTGCTTTAGCATGTGAAATAAATCCATTCTTGCCTTGATCTTTTTTTCTCTTGTAGACATGTATTGAAATTCATATGTGACCATTCAAACCATTTTCTCAATAGGATTTAAAGTTGTGGGGCCTCAACACTCCTTTTCAAAATTTTGCACAAAGTCATTAAGGTGTGATGTACAAATTTCCATTTCTTGAATAAGGGGTCCAATATAGGTACATTGGCCTTTATTTGATCAACTGCTTGTGACAAGGAAACATAACATTCATACACATTTTACAATTTTTCCATAATTAGTTTAACCCTATCTCCAAGATCTATTCCAATACCCTAAGGGCTTCTCTCTTTGCTCTTTCCTTTGTTTCTTCATTACTCTTTTTCAACTTCTCAATTTCTTGTTTTAGCACATTAACTTGTTCAACAATGATTTCACCTGTATTAGTCTAGATGGTATGGGGTTGGTATACTGTTAATTTTATGCTTTGGGAAGGACCTACTCCTTTCAACTGTTGTTTCAATTTCACATTTTCTATGAATAACCTATTCACTTCATCATTCAGATTAGTCTGTGCTTTCTCATTTTCTTCCAATCTAAGCTCCATAGCTTTTACTGCATCCCTAGTAAACATTGATGAGTGCATTGTCATAGTAGCTACCTCTAATGTTGATATGTATTGAAGTGTCTTTACCGTGGAAATCCCTCTCATTTCTTTTAAAACATCAAGCAATCTTGGTTTTTCTGTTCTTTTTTTCCTGGTCCAAAAGGCTAAGGTTTCAAGTCTTGGATTGTAACCTATGCCACTCATTCCCTTGTCTGAATTGAATTCAAAAACCAACATGGGATCTTCTTCACTTCTTACTTGATCCAGTAAGAATATCTTTTTTAACTCCATCCCAGGAATAATTAGTATATTGCTTTCTAAGACCAATTTTCTTGCTTCTTGGGGGCTAACAATAATTTCATTAATCCTGAGTTCTTCAGGACTCTAGGAAACAATCTAGTCATGTTGTGACTCCTCAGTGCCCATCTTATTAATTTGGAGTCTCTCCTCAAATTATTTCATTTTCATCTTAAACCAAAAATCCTTAAACTTGAGATTTTGAATAAATTTATCATCTTCAATAAATCTAAGGGCAACAATCATCCTTTCATCATCATGCACTTCTTGATTATTATGCCTGATGAGCTTGAAATATGCTTATAATATGAATATTATAATGTATTTTTAATACCCTTACTCTTATTGTTGATGGTTGTTTTAACTCTTTGATTAAAGACTTTTTATTTAAAAATGGGTAGAATCCTGTAGCTACACAATCCTATATTCCTGCAGCTTAATATCCATGTGTCTATATTAATTACCCTGTTTGACCTCCCGAATGACTGATATAATGCATGTGGTTTTTGGATAATGAAATAGATTTAATGTGTGATTAATGAATGCATCGTTTGTTTTCCATGCATGCTTTCTTTTCGCTTTTGTCTCCTTGTGCATCGCAGGTTGTTAAAGGAAGCATGAACAAGTCAAGTGCAACAGATCTCGGCCCTGTAGTAAAGTCCATTTCCAACACGGTGTTGAGGAAGTTGTTCCAGTGAAGACTCTCTGACCGGGTCATTGGGAAGAAATCTAAATGATCATTAATCTAGGAAGATTGGAATGCTAAATTCTCTCCTAGTCATGTTGAACAGTTATGCCTTCATGAGAAATCTGTTCCTTGATTTCTGGATGTATTCATGTCCACGTCTTTCTCTATTAGAGTTAGGTAGTTAGTTGTTTTTCAAATATAAATAAGTGTTCCTCCTACGCGAGTGAACAAAAAAAAGTGTGTGTAAGAGTTAGTATTATAATAAGAAGCAGTGTTTTGTTAGTTTTTCTTATAGGTAGAATAATCAGTGTATGTAATTCCCAGTCTATGAATAAAAGCTGATCAAGTTTTGAGATCAATATTTGCATAAAATAGTCGATGCTTGCTAAGGGGTCCACTTAGTAAGTATCTATAGTTAGTTGTTTATTTTCTATTAATTATAAGTTAGATTTCATTCTTAAAAGTTTCAGCGCAAACTTAATCTTATATTGTTCCTGCAGCATCGGGAATCCATCCCTGTGTTTGTTCCTGCAGCATAAGGCTAGTTCATAGTTTGTCCCATAGTAGTAGTTGACATGATTTCTATTTTGCTTAAGTTTTTGCTTAATTTATGAAGACTTTACATTACATTCTTGCAGCATAGGTGGAATTCCTTTCAAGCATTTATTTCTAGTAAATTATGACTGAA
>VDFB02000629.1:31008-47983 GCA_007258455.2 Sequoia sempervirens | reverse complement strand
TACAATTTGTTCCTTTGTAGGCACATACTCCATTCTAGCTTTATTCTCCAATAATTTTTCTCTCAAAAAATGATATTTGATAGATATATGTTTTGTCCTTGAATGCATTACCAAATTCTTTAAAATGTTTATAACACTTGTATTATGATAGAAGATAGGTATAGGATAATCACATATCACTCCTATGTCCTTCAATGTTTGAATCATCGATAAAACCTATGTGCAACAAGATGCTACAATAATATACTTAGCTTCTGCAGTGGATAAAGAAACACAATCCTGTTTCTTGCTAAGCCATGAAACCAATCTTCCACCAAGAAAGAAAGCACCACCACTTGTACTCTTTCAGTCATCTAAACAACCAACCCAATCTACATTAGTTTAGACATTCAAAGTGAAATCAATATCCTTAGGATACCACAAGCCATAATATGGTGTGCCCTTAAGATATTTGAATATCCTCTTTATAGCTGTAACATGTGCTTCTTTCAGTTTTGCTTGAAATATAGAAACCAAACATACTGCATTCATGATATCGAGACTTGTACCAGTAAGATACAATAGTCCACCAATCATAGATCTGTACTTGCTTTGATCAGTTTTAGCAGATTCATCATCTTTACTTAGCTTGCATCTGATCACCATAGGTGTACAGATAGGTTGAGATTCATCCATTCCAAACTTCTTCAACAACTCTTTGACATACTTAGGTTGTGAAATGAATATCCCCTTATCAGTTTGATTCACTTGTAGTCCAAGGAAGAAATTAAACTCACCAATCATAGACATTTCAAATTCTTTTTGCATCTCTTCTACAAACTTCTTACACATGCTTTCATTTCCTCCAAAGATGATATCATCCACATACACAACTACTATCAACATTCTGTTACCTTCAATCTTGAAATAAAGATTGTTGTCTATGGATCCCTTGGGGAACTTTTGTTGTGTCATATATTTATCTAGCCTTGCATACCAAGCTTCGAGAGCTTGTTTCAACCCATACAATGCCTTCTTGAATTTACATACCATATATGGTTTATCTGATAGATGAAATCCCTCTGATTGTTCCATTGTATACACTTCTTCGAATTCTCCATTCAAAAAAGAAAACTTTACATCCATTTGATATACTTTGAAGTCTTTATAAGTAGAAAATGCCAAGAACATTCAAATTGCCTCCATTCTTTCCACCGAGGCAAATGTCTTTTCAAAGTCTATGCCTTCAACTTGTGAATATAATTTACATAAAAGTCTTGCCTTGTTTCTCACTTCACCATTGTCATTCAATTTGTTTCTAAACACCTACTAAGTACCAATCACATTCTTGTTTGTTGGTCTAGGAACCAGTTCCCATGTCTGATTCTTTTCTATATGTTGTAATTCTTCTTTCATAGCTCTTCCCCAACTCTCATATTTACATGCTTCACTCATAGAATTAGGTTTTATCTTTCAAAGTAAACATAGATTTACCTCACCTACCACCACTTTGTTTCTTGTCTTCACACCTTCACTCTTATCTCCAATTATCTGGTCTTCCAAATGATTCTTCTTTACATACTTAGGAGTCTTAGGAGCAGGTTCCAAAATCTCTTCATCTTCTTCATTCTATTCTTCTTATTCTTCTTTATTCTCTTCAAGTACAGGTTTGCAGATAGGCTCATCTGGTTCAACTTCACATATCTCAACAGGTCTGTGCATATCCTCATCAACCTTCACATTTCCTCTGAACTATCTTCCTCAATCTCTTATTGAAGCATCTATATGCTTTGCTAGTAGTTGAATACCCAAGGAAAATTCCTTCATGATCACATCTAGCATCAAACTTCCCAAGGTTCTCATCATCTCTTTTAATCTAACACTTGCTTCCAAACACTTTAAAGTATTTTACATTAGGAATCTTACCAGTCCACAACTCATAAGGAGTCTTAGTGTTGTTACCTCTAATCTAAACTCGGTTAAGAATGTAAACAACAGTGTGGATTTCCTCTCTCTAGTATACATTAGGTACATTTGCTTCCTTCATCATGGTTCTAGTAGCCTCCTACACAGTCTGGTTCTTTCTCTCTACAACTCCATTTTGCTGTGGGGTTCTAGGAGCAGAAAAATGTCTCTTTATGCCATGCTCTTCATAAGATGTATTAAACTCATTGGAAGTGAATTCTCCACCTCTATCAGACCTTAAACATTTAATTCTTAGGTTTACTTCATTCTATACCCTTTCCTTGAACACTTTAAATCTATCTAGAGCCCGAGTCTTCTCTCTAAGAAATGTAGCCCATGTCATTCTAGAATAATAATCAACAAGGAGCATGGAATACCTGTCACCATTTAGACTTCCTATTCTTGTAGGGCCATAGAGGTTAGTATGCACCAATTCCAACATTTTCGTAGCCGACTAATCTTTTCCTTTAAAACTGCTTCTAGTTTGCTTTCCCAACTGACAACTCCTGCACATAGTACTAGGCTTTGTTATCTTAGGAAAATCTCAGACAACCTCTCTCAAACTAATTTTGATTAAATTATCAAAGTTTACATGTCCCATCCTCTGGTGCCATAGCCAACTTTCATTAACTTGAGATATGAGACACTGACCATCAACCCCCTTAAGATGATAAATATTTCCATGTGTTCTTCTTCCTACTGCAACCACAGTTCCAGAACCTTTTTCGATTTCACAAGTGTTATCTTGAAATACAAGCTTGAAACCTTTTCTACACATTTTTACAACGCTCAAAAGATTATACCTTAAGCCTTTAACATAATAAACATCATCAGTGTTGTGCTTTCCATCAAAACTAATTATTCCTTTCCCAATAATCTTTGCTCCAGAATTATCTCCAAACATAACTAAACCACCATCATATTTTTCAAGCTTAGTGAACTTACTTTTGTCTCTAGTCATGTGATTAGAGTAGCCATTGTCAATCACCCAATAATCCTCATCTTGTCTAGCATGAAATGCAGTAACCAGGGTACCTTCTTTCTCATCCTTCTTACTCTCTGAACCACTTTCCTTTGCACATCTTCCAGAGTTAGCAGACATAGATTTACTCTCTAAAGCTAGAGAAAGCATTCATCATCATCCTCAAAATCAGATTCATCATTAGAAATTCCCAACATCTTCTCTGACATAATACAGCTTCTTGTACTTCTTATCCTTTTTGTCTTTGTTATTATCTTTGTTATTATCTCTGTTCTTGAAGTATAATGACCAATATTTACACAACTAAAAAATTTAAAAGGTAACATACATTTGTACTTACCGGTACCTTTCTTCAACTTGCTTGTAAATTTTGCTTCCAACTCATTTGAACTATCATCCTCTAGTTCATCTTTTGTCTTTGTATCTTTAAAGGCATACTCCGTCTTCTCCTCTTTCTTTCCAAACTTCCTCATCTCAAATGCAGTCAAGGTGCCAAATAATTGTTCTTTAGTAAACTTCTTCAAGTCATACATTTCCTCAATAATTGAGACCTTATCACTGTAACTCTCTAGTAAGGTCATTAGAATATTCTCTATTATATCCTCATATGTCAGAGAACCCCCTTGATTCGTAACTTCATTTGCTACAAGATTAACCCTCTAGAGATAGATTGCAATATATTCACCTTCTTCTATTTTCAAAATTTCATATCTTCGCTTTGCTGTCAACTTCTTTGTCAATTTCAGTTTGTCATTTCCTTCATAAATATCTTCCATCTTCTTCCAAACTTTATAAGTAGTGCCTAAAGAAATAACTTTGGTTCACTCAGTATTAGATAAAGCACTATAAATCACATACCTCGCTTTCTCATTCTCCTCATAGGCAGAGACCTCATTTGCAGTAGTAGGTCCACTTGCCGGAGTAGCATACTTCATCTCAATAGCCTTCCAGGTCTTATAACCAAGAGAGATTATGTAACCTCTCATCTACACTTTCCAGTCACTATAGTTAGTTCCATGAAACATAGGGATCACCAATTTGTGCGCTATCAAATCAACCTTAAGTGGTTAATATATTTACCAAGGAACTTGGCTCTGATACCAATTGTTGAAAGGCACAAGAAAATTGAGAAGGGGGGTGAATCAGTTGTCACCAAATTCAAACACAAAACTTCAAACACTTATCAACTTCACAACCACTTTATTCTGTTATTAAATATGAACATGAAATGCAAATAACAGAAAGCAAAATCAACACAAGGACACTAGATTTTATGTGGAAAACCTAATAAGGGAAAAACCACGGTGAGGATTAACTCATAATATAAAGTAATAACACAACTAAATACAAGAGGCTCACTGCCTACAAATAGGAATCACTATCCAGAAAGAGGCTCACTACCTACAAAAATAAATGATTATAGAAAAATCCACCACTGAAAGTTACACACATTCACAGCCTTGATCAGAAGGATTGTAAACATTGTCAGCTCAATGCTTTCAGGAATCTAACACATTAAAGTATTGCTACCTCAATTCACTTTCGTACAACTCTGCTTCTCAAACTTGTGGCTTGATTTTATGATAATTTTTTTTATATCTCGACTTGTATTTATACCATCTTCAACCTTAGAAACTTTCTCCAAGGTCATCTACACACACTTCATTTCATAAATTTAAATTGGGTCAGCAACCCAACATTCCCACGGTGGAAGGCAATGGGAGAAGACTAAACCAACAATTAACCAAGACCCAAAACATCATTTCAAATCAATCACATGATTCCTTAATTAATTCTTAATCCTTCATATGAAGTGTAAATAGCAGGTCAACCAAACCTAATGAAAACACAAATGAACTTTGAAGTACACGCTTCCACATCAAGAAGATAACACACAGACCACACAACACACTTCACCAATCACTGTAACAAATCTCAGATTCCTTTAGACTTATCCGCATCAGCTGAAACAACCTTCAACTTCAAAACACTTCTCATCAGTCCATTAGGACTATACAAACACATACAACAATACTAAAATTCAACTTCTAGAGCACTAGACCATGAACATCTTTGCCAAAACATAGAGAACACCATTACAAGACATATTCCAGATCTGCAAGACCTGAAATAAATCAGTGGAGGACTATGGAGCAAAAACATTTCTCCTAGTCCACAAAAAAACAACTCTGTCAAACCATTTCACATATTGGTGAACACAACTTTCATTCTCTATCAAACCAGAAGCTATAAATTAGGAGATGTCACCAACATAAGCCCAAAAATAGCACCTCATACCCGCACAAGCATAGGATCAACATAGAAGAAATGCGAAGCACATTCTGAACATACCCTCAATTCTGACTTTTCTATTTATTAATTTTCTCAAAAGCACTTGGTAACCCATCATATCAACACATCTACAACATCATAAAGATAGCTTCGTGCACTAAAAACATCTCAACTATACATGCACAACCTGTAACATCCTTTACTATGTTGACATCAATGACAAGACAACCAAACTTGCTCATACTTTCAACATTCCCTTGTATGCCTTGCTCATTAGTCAAGGTGTCCTGATTTAAACTAGAAGCAGTGTTGTGGGTGGTAGTAGCAGATGTTAGGAAATTTATTTTTGGTCTTTTTCTGGCAACCAATTCATTTTCTCTCTTCATTCCATTTGGTTGATGAGTTGTACAAGAGATGGGAACATTAATGGACATTTAGGATGAATTAATGATTTGGTAGATGAAGCTACTTTGTGAATTATCAATGATAATTTGACTTATCCTAATATGCTAGAAGCTATATCATCATACAAGGATGCAATGAACTCTAACCTAGGCAACAAGGTGTTTCCTGCTTTTGTAACCTTTGTGAAAGACAATGGGGGACTATCGGGGAAGCTGGGGTGGGAGCAAGAGGCCTCATCATTTGAGGAGATTTTGGACTAGTGTTTAGGTGAAAAAATGGGTATTTGTGTCTTTTTGTATGATTCTTCAGAAGGGATTGTTTGTGGTTTTATTTAGGATCCATGGTATGTAAGAACATGTTATTAAAAAGGAATTTTGGAACTTGAGGCAATCTATGTTTAAAGCCATTATCTGGTCTCGTGATGAAAAATTTAAGGATGTTGTTGCTAAGTGCTCTCTAAGATGGCTTGAAATTAAGAATGTGCCTCCCCAAAACTATAAATTCATTTCACATATCCTCAAGCCTTTGTGGAACTTTTTAAAAATTAAGGAGTCAAGGGTTACCCTTTCTTACTTGAATGCTAGAGTTCTCATTTCTACTGCCCCAAGTGTTGAAATACTTGAGGTTATTTTTGTTCAATTAGAAGATAAAGTAGTGTCTTGTGATATAGAGTTGCTTGGTACTTTGAATTCCTATTTTCTTTGTAAAAGGAATGGGAATTTGAGGAAATAATTCCCTAAGACCACAACAAGGCTGAAGAGGGATTTTAAATCCACTCTTGCTAATAATGGTAAAGTCAATCTCTTTGATATAGGAAAGAATGTTTCAAATAATTGTGAGCAGGTGTTTGATATAGAAAAGAATATTTCAAATAATGATGAAAGGGTGTTTGAGTCTCAAATAAAAGATGGTGATGGGGATATTAATAGTAATAAGACTATGGCTTTGTCTCCATCTCCTAATGGCATTGCAGACGCTAACCTCTCTTTATCTAACCCATTATTTGATAGGGATATTATGATTATTAAAGCCAGAGACTCATATGTTCCAAAAAATTCCTTGGTTGTCTCTAGAAAAGAGGTGGGCCTAAATGCTCATGGCCCAAAAAATGCTCAGCAATTGGCCCTTGAGACTTTGAGGGCTCATGTTGAGGATATTCATCTTAAGGTTTATTCCTCCAAGCCTGAGAAATTCTTGTTAAACATTGAATTAGCCATTCATTTCAACCCCAATGAGATAGGTGAAATATTGGGTAAGCACCTCACCAAGTAACTTGTTGCAACACCCTTTTCTCTAGATCTATTTTGACCTCCCCATTCCTACCTCTAGATATAGAGAATAAAAAAAAAGATACAAATAAGAAGAGGAAACAATCTAAGAGGTCAAAGAATGTTGATTCCAATAATGAGAATAAAAGTGCTCAAAAAAGGTACTAGGAGGATAAGATTCCCAATTTTTTTGATAGGCTCTATACGAATCAAAAACCAAAACCCTCCCCAAACAGTAAATGAAATTAAATATTTGTAGCTAGAATGTAAGGGGCTTGGAATCCCAAATAGGAAGTGTAATGTCATAAATTGCATCCTATGTAATTTCACATCAAATAAAATTTCCCCTTTAGTTACAATTAAGATAATTATGCTCTTTAATCCCAATTTTAGCCTAAACCATCCTTCAACACCTTGCATTTCCATTTCCTCAATTGTTAAGTCCAATTTTTGGCCAGACTGGTGTGTGTCACATAAAAGTTCATGTGTCACATTGGCATCCTATGAAAATATACAACCGTGTTAGCCGTTGGCACATTACACTTGCCATGTTTTGACAATGTAATGCCTCTACCAACCTACACTTTCATTGAGAATCATTCAAGCATGCTATTTTGAACCAAAACCTTCCCTCTTTGCCTCAAAAAGTTGATCTATTGAACTTCATACACGTCTCTTTCACATTTGATAACAAACTCTATCTCTCTTTCTCATTCACAACTTTCTAAAACTCCATTGTTCCACCATTGCTATGATCATAGTGACATCTTTAAAGCTCCATTGTTATCATTTGAAGAGGTCAATTTCATCTTGAGGATTCTTACCACTTCTTCTTTGCACTAGTAAGCTACTTTTCTTCTGTGCTTGGGGGTGGTAACTCTTTGAGATTTTATATTGAGAATATTGTCCTTATTTTGTTAGCATAACATTCTTTCCATTTTTTATGTCTATTTCTATCACCTTGTCTAAGGCTATATGTGGAGGTGGGAACACCAAAATAGGGCTTTGATTGAGGCAAACTCCTATATAGCTACCCAAACCCTCTCATTGGTCTTATGTGTGTAGGTACAAGTGAAGGAGTTGTTTGGAGGGATGTTTTGATCTTGTTGGATGTCTTCGATGATATTTTGAACTCTCCTTTATTTTTGATAAGATAAGCAACATTTAAATGGTGTTGTACCCTTTACACAAAAGGCCTCTAGGGAAAAAGTTCAAAGCAATAATACTAGCAACACATTCCAAAATAGACCATAGACAACAAATTAATAGTAGAAAACAACATAAAAGAAACCAAAGGAAACAACCATTAAACAACCCACAAGAACTACCCTTTTTTATTTAAATCATTTCAATTCATTTAACATTTCCATTCTAGTTATTCCATACTATGTAGTCATATTTTAGAGTCTTTAATATCCAGAACAATAGATGGAACATTCTATGTTTCTTTGTGGAAACTTCTATTATTTGTTCATACAAGATGCTACTATGATGTACTAGATCATCCGATAGTCGCACATTCATCCTAGACAAAATGCTTGCCAAACTACCTAGGAAACCTTTGTGCTCTATACTTTCAATTTTTGAGGTCTAAAGTGTTTAGATAATTTTTGTGCTCTATTAAAAAACACATTCAGTTAATTAGTGGGTAAACTTGAAGGTCGTAGGGTGATCCCACAAAGCTGGTTTACAATTTCTGGGAGGATTTGATTTTTGCTAAAATCACATATTTTTAGAAAATATAATGATTTAAGCCTTAAAAAGTTTCATTTAAAGAATTCCAATTAAAGAGGGTTTGATCAAACTACCTTAAATCAAACCCCCTTGGATAGAATCCCGCTAGTTTTAAACCATACCTATAATAAAGTCTCCTTTACACCTATCAAAATGCTGATAAAAAACCACTTTCGATTTACCATTTGTGGGATCAAATGAATTCATTTTTTTTTTTTAAAGTATGTATTACTTATTATAAGCTTCCCAAAAAGCATAATTTTAAATAAATATAATATAATTATTATATTTATTTTGTATTTCTCGTGAATGTAGGTTTTTCACCGAAAATCAAGCTCTCTGTTCTACACATGTGGAAAAATAACAGATTATCAAAAATAAAAATAAAAAAATATTAGTGCACCAAATATTGAAGTCCTTGATCCAACAAAGAAAATAAAATTGAATTTCAATACATACAAAAAAATTTATGTGTTATACGGTCACGCTATGTCTGAATTATAGTTGGTTTGAATTCGAAACTTGATTAAAGAAAATATATTCAATAAAAAACTATCTAACCAAGTGGAAGCACTAGATTTTAGAGTTACGAATCTAAATTTGAAAGAATTAGAATTTTATCCTTCATGGAAAAAAAGTTATGCATTGTATGGTGAGCGTCACTTTTTAAAAATGTTGTTTTCTGAAAAAAATTAGTTTTTGAGGGAGATGGAAAAAGAAGTGCAATCTGATTCCAAATTTTTGAAAAAAATATATTTAGAATTGAAAAAATATATTTAGAATCTATAGAAAAAATGTCACAAAACTCTAGTTTGCATCATCTTCAAATTCCTCATGGTTTAGCTGCTATAGGTACCCGAAAGTGAAGATTTAGTTAAAAAAAATATTTCAGTGTCTAGTTTGTCCAAAAATTGTAAACTACTATTGTGGAATCACCCATAATTTATATACAGTTCATTTCACCATTAAAAATAATGACACATTTCCACAAATTCTAATTTATTTTGAGAACCATTAACTTAGATAAACTTTAGTAATATGCAAAACACCAAGCAAGTCTTGCTCACTGCCCAACCACATTGGCATCATGAAGCCATGTGGAGTCTAGCCAAACCCCGAGCAAGTAAAAAGGCTACCAATATACTTAGTTTATTATTGATAGTCCATATCTTTAAGTTTTATAAATAATGGGTATGCAACCCTTTCTAGGGTCTCACTTCCTAGATAGTTCCACATTGGTTGCCACCCACTTAGGTGAAGCAAGGAAAGGAAATCAAAATCAAAATAAATATTAAGGAACACACTTCAAGAAAGTGATAAAGAAGAACTTGATTGGAAAGCTTTCATGATTACCTAAAACATTTATTTACTACACCTTACTCTAGTAATTATATCAAATTAAGGAAGAGCACATAATTGACATGACATAACACAAATACATCAACAATCATATTAGAAGCTAATGGATTAGGGAGTACCTTATTAAATGTCATTCACCTTGCGTAGTAATTAAAGATATACTTACTCATATTTCCTTATTTATATCGTTTTTGGTGGATTTGCCTTCTTAGTTCCTTAGAACCCCTGCCTCAAGATTATTCTTTCACACTTGAAAAGTGTTAGTAATGTAATCTAAAATAGAATTTATTTTATAATAATATCATCCTTTACCGTAATTGATTTTACACTTAGACTAGTGAATGCCTATCTAAAGATCCTTTATGAAATCTACTTTAGATATTTATTTAATCCAAATAATGACATTCTATCTCATAATATTCTTGTGAAATTTATAAAAAGAGACAATTCTACTAAATGCTAATTAAATACTTATTGACCATATTAATTATAACTTTCACTACATGCTTTGTAACATTTCACTAAGGATACATATTTAACAAAATAAATCTAAATGAAAGGAAAACTCAAATTGTAACCTCATGATTATTAAAGACTCAATGAACAATACCAAGAGTAAAATTCCTAATAAGCAATCTCTCTTATGAAGGAAAAACAAGTTTAATACTTCATCAGAATCATTGGTGCCATTTCACCATCCGGATGAAGATGGCAATCTATTGATTAATAGTGAAAGTTCCTCATTTAGAAGTCTGGTCCGTATATTAGTAACCGATCTTGCATTCTTGATCATATTAGCTCCTCGCTTTAATCAGTGGGTAAACTTGCAACCGGTACAATAAAATCATCAGGTATTTTTCTCCAATACAACAAATTCGATGTTATCCTAAATTGATTGCATGCTAGCTATGTTGTCCTCGAAAGACAAGGAAATAGGTTCATTCAAATTGATGATAAATTCTTATTGAAAGAAGTCATAATTAAGATCTAATTCATAACCCATATTATTGCAAATGTATCCAAATCCAAAGGAGGTTGAATACAGTGAAAGGAAAATTAAATACCTTTTTGCGTCACATATACAGTACCTGCCGTCAGGGCAACTGCGATAGCAAGGCATCTGGGAAATGTTGCGTCCTGAGCAAAGGCGTCAAACAATGCCGCCGCCTCAACAGCCGAAGATGAATAATTTCCATTAGCTGACAGCATATTGTTTCTGTCCCTCCTAATGCTAACACTCAGTATTCCAACATATTGGCGAATCTCAATGCAGAGGAAGGACTTAAAAACAGAAACAGAGAAGAATATTTTTTCATTCTTATTATTTACAATGAATGTACAGGTTCATATACATCTCGAGATCCTACAATAATGCTGTGTGCGTTATCCATACAGCTACACAATCTACAGGATAGGAAAGTATCTGAAAACAGTTAAGGAAAAATCAGAAAGAATATCGCAACACTCCCCCTCAAGTTGGTGCATAGATGTCACACATGCCCAACTTGCCCAAAAATGTCGAGAACACTCGACTTGAAACTGCTTTGGTGAGAATATCAGCCAACTGATCCTCTGATCGAATCGTAGGCAGCTCCACAATCTTCTCATCTAACTTCTCTTTAATGAAGAATCTGTCTACCTCCACATGCTTTGTACGATCATGTTGAACCGGATTATGAGCAATATCACAAGCTGCTTTATTGTTACAATATAGTTGAATTGGCCGCCTAGGCGGATAGCCCAAATCTATTAGGAGAAGTCTTAGCCACAACGCTTCACATACTCCAAGTGCCATACCTCTAAATTCTGCCTCTGCACTTGATCGTGCAACAACATTCTATTTTTTGCTTCTCCATGTAACGAGATTACCTCCTACAAAGGTGAAATAACCTAAGGTAGAACGCTTGTCATCTACTGCTCCAGCCCAGTCAACATCAGTATATGCATCAACATTTTGATAATCCTCCCTTTTAGTGGTTACAGGAATTTTAGTGAATAAAATTCCTTTTGTACTTCACAGTATAAACCCAACGACATCCAACTAGTTTCTTTCCTGGTGGACGGTCAACAAGTTCCCAGGTTTTATTTTCCTGCAATGATTTCATCTCCTCATTCATAGCGGCTTTCCATCTTGGGTCAACTAACGCTTCCTGCACATTGTTAGGAATAGATACAATAGATAACTGATTTCCTGTAACCACCATGTCATCCACATACACAATAAGTACAGTGATCTTACCCTATTGTTTCTTTAGGAATAAAGTGTGGTCTGAATTGCTTTGACGGTAACCAAAGGCTTTCATAGACTTTGTGAATCTTCCGAACCACACCCTTGGAGATTGTTTCAATCCATATAGTGACTTTTGTAATCTGCACACCTTTTGACTATGTATTTCTGGTATCATGCATCCAGGTGGGAGTTCCATGTAGACTTCTTCAGACAACTCTCCATGTAGAAAGGCGTTCTTCACATCAAACTGTTGTAATGGCCAACCCAAGTTCACAGCTAGAGACAACAAGACACGTACTGTATTGATTTTAGCTACAGGTGCAAATGTCTTTGTATAATCGATCCCATAGGTTTGGGTGTACCCTTTTGCCACCAGTCTCGCCTTAAAGCATTCAATTGTACCATCTGCTTTGTACTTCACAGTATAAACCCAACGACATCCAACTGGTTTCTTTCCTGGTGGACGGTCAACAAGTTCCCAGGTTTTATTTTCCTGCAATGATTTCATCTCCTCATTCATAGCGGCTTTCCATCTTGGGTCAGCTAACGCTTCTTGCACATTGTTAGGAATAGATACAGTAGATAACTGATTTACAAATGACTGATTTGATTCTGACAAACGATGGTTAGACACATAATGACTCATGGGATATCTAACTTTACTAGAAAGTTCGGGTTCATATGTGGGTTTAGGGATACCTCTGGTGAGACGCTGTGGTAGCTGTTTTCTAGATGGTTCAGGAACATCCTCAGTAAGCGATTGGTGTGGTGTATTGGTTGCCTGTGGGGTGAGAGACTTGGATGAAGGTGGAGCCACAACTTCTGTTTCTGGGTGTTCATCACTATTTTGATCCAAGGTTATATCATACACCTCCAATTCACCCACTTCTTGATTAATAGGTTCAGAGAGTTCCACTTCTTTAGAGATGTCTAAGTTACCCACATCTTCAGAGATGTGAACATCAACATCTTCAAAGATGTGATCATCATAGTGTAGAGTCTGAATTTCCTTCTGGTACTCCCCCTGAAGTTCAGGCTCAGAGGAAAAATACATCGAGTCTTCATGAAAAACTACATCCATTGTAATAAACATTCGTTGGGTTGGAGGATGATAGCATCGGTACCCCTTTTGATAAGTAGCATATCCTAGAAAGACACATCGCAGTGCTCGAGGAGATAACTTGTTGCGCTGATGCTTATGGAGGTGTACAAATGCTACACAACCAAAGACGTGAGGAGGTAAATTTGGTACAGCTGGAGCAACAACCGCCTCAGCGAGAGCCTGGGATGGTGTCTGGAAATCAATAGTGCTGGAGGGTACCCGGTTAATCAAATATGCTGCAGAGGTAAGTGCTTCACCCCAATAAGACAACGACATATGGGCTTCTATCAACGAAGCACGGACAACCTCCAACAAGTGACGATTTTTTCTCTCAGCCACCCCGTTCTGCTGAGGTGTATTGGAACAAGTAGTTTGATGTATAATTCCGTGTGCTTCCAGATACTGCTGAAGTTCAGAACTCAAATATTCACCTCCATTGTCACTACGGAGAACCTTAACTTGTGCATTGTACTGAGTACGAACCATGTTATAAATTTTTTGAAATAACAAGTTCACTTCACTTTTAGACTTCATTAAGCACACCCAAGTCATTCTGGTACAATCGTCAATAAAAGTAACAAACCAACATGATCCACCCAATGTAGTGACTTTGGACGGACCCCAAACATCAGAATGTATGACCATAAAAGGAACTAGACTTTTATTCAAAGTTAATGGAAAAGAAGCACGATGGCTTTTTGCAAGTTCACAAACTTCACACCGGAAGCTAGAAACAACAAATTTTGCAAATAAACTAGGAAATAATTTCTTCAGGTAACCAAAGGAAGCATGCCCCAGACGTCGATGCCATAACCAGATTTCAGATTTATGCTTCTCCCCCTCAGAGTTATCCACCATTAGAGCTTGACATAGTTTTTCCGAACTCTTTGACACCAAGTCCAAGTAATACAACTTCCCTCACCTAACACCACAACCAATCGTTTGCCTCGTTCGGATGTCCTTAAACACACAAAAATCAGGCCAGAAAATTACAACACAAAGTAAAGTAGTGGTGATTTGGGAAACTGACAACAAATTGTAATCCAAAGATGGAACAACTAAAATAGAATCTAGATTCAAAGTATCAGTGAGAGGTAAGGGTCCTTCTCCGATAACTGGGGCCGAAGAGCCATTGGCAGTGGAAACAAATTTTTGTGAGGACGGTTTAAAAGATGAGACCTGTCTAGAATCAAACATCATATGATCCGTAGCACCGGAATCAATTATCCATGCACTATTAGAAACAAGTGCAGACATATTTAAAAACTTACCACCATTACCTGCCGCTGTTGCTAATGCTGAGATCTGTCCAGCAACATCATCCTCTATCTTTGTTTCAACAAACGCAGCATTGGAGGTCTTTTTTGAATTCTTTTTCTGTGAATCGCGGCTACGATCCCACCATTCTAGATACCCCACAAGTTCAAAGCAGTGACTTTTGGTATGACTAGTTTGATTGCAATGGGTGCATTTGTAGGTGGATTTATCGACACCATTAGTGATCTTAGGCGTGCTTTGAGAAGGCCGGTTCTGATTAGATCGGTTTTGGGTCACCATGGCTGAAGCTTCAGCCTTTTCTAGTTCTCCAATCATCGTTGTGTGTCGAACAGATTCACGGCGGACCAATGCATAACATGCTTCTAATTCAGGAATAGGATCCTTTCTCAAAATTTCACCGCGGACTTGTTCGAAGTCACCATCTAATCCAGCAAGAAAAATATGCACCCTTTGTCGCTGAACTGATTTTCGGTAAGATTCAACATCGTTCTCACTTTCCATGATCACCTTATCACGATGATCCAACTCACCAAAAATCTCGGTTAATTCTCCATAATACACAGAGAGTGTTCTGCCATTCTGTTTGGCAGAGAAAGCCCTCTGATTCAAGACAAATACCTGCAGTTCATCTGCTCCATCATAAAAAGCCTTAGAAAGGGCTTTTCAAATATCTCGAGCAGTGGGTAAGCGAATGTATCACTTCATAATTTCTGGGGACATAGACATCAACAGCCATCTCTTGACCTTTTGATTGTCTGCATACCACTTCTCATATCCATCATCCTTCTCGGTAGGTGGCTGTGAATTACCACGAATGAAAGAGAGTTTCTCCTTCTCAGCAATATGCATCTCCATGATTTGAGACCACAGATCATAGTTTGTTTCTGTAGACATCCAAATTTGGACACTTAATTTATCCAAATTTATCACTTTTCATCTAAACACCCTCTTATCCGAGTTAATTAAGTAATATTACTATTATTTAATTAATATCTTTAATTCTGCTAAATCCCTAAGGTATTTAATTAATAATTAAATACCTTACCCTCCTTAATCCTCTTTTCATCAAATAAATTAAATAAATATTACATTTATTTAATTCCTCACATGTCATTTTCATCTAATCCTAATCCATTTCCTAATCTCTTCATTAAGGATGTGCACATGCCTAATCCTTGATTAGGATGTGTCACATCCTCCAACTTTTGCAAGTTGGCTTCTAATAATCATTATCCTCTAATTATTGATTAATTAAGCCTAATCATTCTCCAAGAATTTTTAATTCCTTTTTATTCTTCCTAGATTCCCCTATTTTATATGTGAATTTTTAATTCACATTTCATTCTTCCAAGGCTTCTAGAAGCCTTGGACTTGTCACAATCTCCACATGTGACCAAGTCCCACCTTTTTGGAGCCCACCTTTTATCCTCTAGATCCTCCTAGGAATGTGAATTTTTTAATTCACATTTATATTCCCAACCACCTTTCACTTTCCCATGTGGATTTTTGAGGAATTCCAAAATTCCTCAAATGTCCCTTTCACTCCCACCTTGGGGACAAGAAATCCCTTTTTGTGGAAATCCTCTCATCCCCCAAGGTGCATGTCCTTTTCCACCTCATGTACCTTTTTGACAACTCATTTCCATCTCATCCACCCTTGGCCACTTCACCCTCCACATGTCAAGATGTGAGGGCTTGTGGGTTCTCAACCCACCATAGCCCTTCATCTTGGTCTTGTTGGATGCATCTCAACCGTTGAATTTCTAGAGAATTCAAATTCTTCTATAAATACCCCCTTCTCAAGGGCATTTCCAACACTTAGCCATCTTGCACCATTTGCTGCCAATTTGCATTCTCAACACTTTGCACTCTCATAACTATATGCTGTCCACTTGAATCCTTAAGCCTTTTTCAATCATTCAACCATCTTTGTTCATCATTTTGCATATTGAAGCTTGCATTTTAGTCATTCAATCCATCATCTAAGGAGCACACAACCAATCCAAGCAAGGGCCAATCAAAGAGGTATCAACAACAAGAGAGGTAAAAGTGTTTGTGTTTTATCTTATTTGCATTCCTTTTCGTTGAACTACTCTTTTGGCTAATCTTGAGGTGTCCTTGGTATTTTGTTATTCATGTTTCTTAGTTATTTCACACATTTAGAGCAGTAGGAATTCCAAGGTATCACATTTCTGGCACGCCCGGTGGGACCCACACACGGGTCTTGCATTTAATGTTTCTTTGAGTTAAGATTTTGCAGGAAAAATTCATAGAGTTGCGGTAGCGCCCTTCACAGAGTTGCGGTAGCGCCTTTCACAGAGTTGTGGCAGCGCCCTCGCAGAGTTGCGATAGCGCCCCCGCAGAGTTGCGGTAGCGCCCTT
>VDFB02000629.1:0-29532 GCA_007258455.2 Sequoia sempervirens | reverse complement strand
CTATCTAGTGGTACCTTCCATTTTCTCTTATCAAGAATTTGACCATCCCAGGGCGGCCACGCCCCGCATTGCAGCGTGGACACGCCCCTAACTTCCCGGGGCTGTCATTTACAAACCGTACGTCGAATCAACTTCGTTCAAAAACTAAAGTTGCTTAATTTTTCAAGCTCTATCTAGTGGTACCTTCAATTTCCTCTTATCAATAATTTAACCATCCCAGGGCGGCCACGCCCCGCATTGCAGCGTGGACACGCCCCTAACTTCCCGGGGCTGTCATTTACAAACCGTACGTCGAATCAACTTCGTTCAAAAACAAAAGTTGCTTAGTTTTTCAATCTCTATCCAGTGGTACCTTCCATTTCATTTTATCAAGAATTTGACCATCCCAGGGCGGCTAAGCCCCGCATTGCAGCGTGGACACACCCCTAACTTCCCAGGGCCATCATTTACAAACCGTACGTCGAATCAACTTTGTTTAAAAACCAAAATTGCTTAATTTTTTGATCTCTATCTAGTGGTACATTTTATTTCTTCCTATATAATCAAACCAATCCATTCCTCTGATCATCTAATCAATCCAAGCACACCAATCCGATCAAGTTCATCCAATCACAATTATCCAATCAACATCATCTAATCATTTGATCCCAGCCAATCAAACTGATCTAGTAATTTAATCAAATTCATCAAATCATCTACCCGATCCAATCATCTGTCTACCGAATCCTATCAAAATCAAAAGTAATCCCATCCAATCATCCTAATCTGAGCTGGACCAAAATCCTGATTTGAGCTTTAATTCGTTCCCATCCAAAATATTTTATCCATCCTCTTTATCCTTTCACCATTATGAATCCTCATCCTCCATCAATAGTAGTCAAGGGAAAACTTAATTACGTGGACGACGATAACGAAAGTCTTGTCGATCAAGAAGAATATGACATAGATCCCCTTGATGCTATTGTCACTAGTAAGATTTCTTCACCCACTTTCCACAATCCAATCACCCCTTCCAGTTATCCCACTATGTCTTCATCCATGCCTAGTCATGCTCCTTATGCCACCTTTGACAAGGGATATTCAGTACCTTCCCCTTCCCCATCTACATCATCCTCTTATTCAACATCCACCTCCTCTTATCCTCATCTTCCATCACAATATTCCTATTACAATTCCCCATACATGACCCCCTATCCTAATCCTCTTTCCCAATCTTCCCATACTAATCCTACATCCACACCCTTTTACCTTAATCCTACATCCACATCTCCTCATCCTAATCCACCATCCCAATACCTTTATTATAATCCATCCCCCACATCCTCTTGTCCCACTACACCACCTATATCCTCTTGTCCTAATCCACAATCCATGTCCCCCTATCTTAATTCACCACTCCAATATCCTTACCTTAACCCTCCATCCAATCCTAGTCCTCCATCTACTCCTAGTCCTCCATACAATCCTAATCCCCCATCTACTCATAGTCCTACATTCGATCCCATTCCTCCATCTAACCCTAGTCCACAAATCCATAATCCCTCATCCATTTCTACCACCCCAGCCAAGCCAACCATATGCAAGTCTTTCATTTCAGAAGTTCTCCAAGGACTCATTACAAAGAAGCCATCCCCAACTCCACATCTTGAAGTCATGGAACCATGCCATCTTGATCCATCATCCACGGTCACTAGTGATGAGACCCTTCTCCCTACCACACCTATTATTGATGTTACCACCCCAAGTACTGCGCAAACCGTTGAAACCATTGAACCCACTAAATCCATTGAACCCACATCTCCCACTATGAGAGCCACTGAACCCATCGAAGACACCCAAATCCAATCCACTCCCTCTACTCAATCCACCCAAATCCAATCCACTCCTCCCACTCCCAGTAGCACCAAAATTGATTCCAATGAACCTCATGAATCTTCCATCCCTCCATCTTCTCCACTTGAAGAGTCCCAACAAGACTCCGTTACCATGCCTCTCACACACGATGAGTCACGCCAAGAGTCTAATCCAAAGCATGCCAGCATATCCCCTTCTCTCGATCAAGATCCTACCATCACATCTAGTCCACCTCAAGATCACAGTCCTCCATCCATTCCATCCCATGATCCCCTTGTCATTCAAGCTTCCACTGCTCCATCTCCATCTCCATCGCATGAGCCCACTACCACAATTCCAGATCCTATCATGGCATCTACTCCCTCTCCTAATGTTGCTATCCCATCATCTCCTTCTCATGATCCCTCATCATCACCTAAAAATGCTCTCCCCACACCACTTGCATATCCCCTTGGTCCTCTCACATTCCTCCACGGTGGTCTCCTCAGAAGAAAAACAAAGCATATACACCAACCCTCCTCTTCCACCTATAATGAACCATCATTCTTCCAAAATAACAAAAATCCTGTCCTAGATCGAATGCTCAAGAGAATGAACTATCAAGGAAAAGGTTTAGGCCTTCATGAGCAAGGTATTATAGAGCCCATCCAAGCTAAAGAACATTTGTATCCGCATGGTCTTGGATTTACTATTCGTGACTCGCAATCCAAAAATGTTGGTACAACCTCTAGACGTCCTCAACGAGCCTTTTCCAAAAGAAATATTGGCTCTTCCCATTGCCCCACTAGATCATATGTGGCCATCCCTCCTCCTCTATCGTATCACCTCAAAACAACCGTCCATCTTCCTCCTTCATCTGCTCCATCCATTTTGGGTCCTTACATCCCTCCATCTACCATCTCCAATCCTCCATCTACCATGCCCATGTTTCCTCGGGTCCTAAGTCTATTTTGGGCCCTTATATCCCAAAATCACCTCCTCCATTTCATCCTATCCATCCTTTCATCCATCCATCACCTATCCATGTCGCCCATCATAACTATCCCACTCTCATGTTCCCTAATCAGGATCAACAAAGGCACGTACCTGTACATCATCCATCCACATATCATCCTAAAAATCCTACCTCCATCCCTCCATTCATGTGTCCTCCACATCATCCATCCATTCACACTCATCCCATTGCTACTAAAAGCACTTTGGCTGTTAAAGGAAAAATGCATAAATCTAAACATCCACATGAATTTACGGCTCCCCATGTCCCCTCTAAAATACATGGTGAAGAGAAGAAAAATCTAAATCTAAATGAAATCTGTAGGCCACAAAGGCCCACCAAAGCAAAGATCAAAACTATGTGGGTCCCAAAGAAAAAAGATGCAATGCCATCACATGAAAAATCTGTAAGAAAATCCAAAGTTGCTAATCCAAAAGCTAGTCATACACGCCTTTAATCTCCTAAGTCTGTTTTGGGTCCTTATGTTCCAAAGTTCACCGCCCCATCTCCTCCATTATCCACACATTCTCCATCCAGTAATCCTCTCATCTTTTCACACCCACCACCACATGTGCCAATGTTGGTCCTAAACACATCTCCCCATCACATATCCACTCCATCATTCCATCCATACCCTTTGCAGCATCCCATCCATTATCCCATGTATCTCCCCTCTCAAATCCCCCTAATTCATCCTCTTGCATAATCCATTTATCTTCATAAGGTTGTACCAACATCCAATAGTCGGTTCGAACATGGGCTCTTACTACCTCGTATAGAACTTGATGCTTGAGTCCTTCATCCATATCCTTATCATGTATCTTCTAAAATTCAAAAAGTCAAGTCAAAAATCAAAAAGTCACAAAAAAAAAAGTAAAGAGAAATAATCCATCCAATGGTGCAAACTTGGCAAACAAGTGCCTTGGATAAGTACCATGATAAAAACCTGGCAAACAGGCGTCATGCGTAAATCCCCATCTACACTTGGGGGCAACTTCCTGATATGCATTCCCCCCATCCGCTATGCTTCTAGCTATGCACCCATCTTCCTATTATCCGTCCTCTTCATAAATCCCCCCATCCCACCTATCTTCCGCATCCTACCATCATATCCCATTTATCTCCCATTCCCTCCATCCTTCTTGTGATCTTGATCAAAATAGGGGCACCTATTTATGCATGCTTTGGACACCTATTGGTATACATCCCCTTCATCCATGCTCTATCATAATCCTTAGTCACCCATCCTATTTTCATCTAGTTATCTCCTTTATCTTATCATCCACTCATCTTACGTCCCTCATGCCTCATCATATATGACATATCTAGAGTGGGGGCATCTGCTTCCTTTGTGACATAGTCCTTAGAGAAATCATCTATCATAACATCCCTTCATCTCTCTATCCATCTATCATAGCATCCCTTCCATCTCCCCATCCTTATCTTCGTATCCCTCTATTCTAGCATCCCTTTCATCTCCAATCCTTATATTCCCATCCATCCAAACAATCCCTCCCATCCCCCATCCCTATCCTATATCTTTATCTAATCTTTCATCTTTATCCTCATCCCATCTCATCCCACCTCCCAATCCCTTGTCATTGGTATCTGGCTATAGGCCTCCCCCCATGCAACCCAATGCCATTTATCTAATCGTCATCACCCCTACTTCTCTCTTGCACATCTTTGCAATCTCCTATCACTTTTCATCACTCATCTATCTATCACATCATCCCCCCAAGTCATTTTACTGCTTTGGATAACTATCCCATCCCTGAGCTTTATGTGATCATCATCATCCTATCCAATCCAACAGGTCTATCCTATCTTGTCATATCGGTCCCATCTTTTTATCGACTTATCCTATCATCATCTTATCATCCTTTATCCATTGTTTGCCTTTGGTCTTGTCGAACTACGTTGCCCCTGCGATTTCACGTAGGCAAGGTCGATCATTTGATCCGCCCCCAGGGTTCCATCATCGATCTTCACTTTGCTCTTCTACCATCGGTCTTTCTCCTTTTGTCCATCCTATCTTTACCATCCATCAAGGTCTCCATCTTGGTCAGTCGTCCACCTTTCATCGAACTACGAGGGCTCTGCGCTTTCACGTAGGCAAGGCTAATCTTTGATCGGCCCCCGAGCCCCTAGGTCTTTAGGTTTTGTCAGTCCCATTTCTTGTCTTCCTTGTGTCGTGCCATCAAGCTATGCCCTTATCTAGCTGGTTCTTAACAAACGAGATCCACTTGTATCATGAGATCCAATCGATTTTGAACATCCCGCGTCATAACAATCTTTTAATATCCATCATCTTTGGTCTCAACAGGATGTATCCTTCCTAACAGACCTCATCAATCCCATCTATCCCCTTGATCCTATGGCAAAGGACATTTGAAAGTGATTGCGATTTTTTGATGTTTTTGGCTTTTGTTTATCATTGGAGCTCCCTATCATCACTTGTCAAGGCCACCATAATCCATCATATTATGGTGTGTTTTGATTGGTCAACATAGGGGCATATCTTGATCTTTTAATGTCTATTTGTGTCTTCTTGGTTGTCCCACATAGTCCCCACCAAGATCTCCGAGGTCTTGTGTTATGCTGGGGCATCCTTTTGTGCTTGTGGTTATCTCAATACCTGGCCCGACCAAGGTCTTTGTGACTTTGGGGTGTTGGGGTAGCCTTCTTGTCTATTGTGTTTGTTTTATGCATTAGACACTAATTCGCCTTGGTTCCACATACCTTGGCACTTGGTGTCTTATGCTATAGCAAAAATCGGTGCTCCGAAGATGGCAAATTGCATTAGGATTGCATTTTATTTTCCATTCTATCATCTTGCATGTATTCCCCCATCCATTCATCCTTCATCCTTATCTCACATCTCTATCCAATCCCCATCCATTCCATTTAGCCTGAATCATCTAATCATATCCTTGGTCTTGTCCCCAGTCTCGTTACTGGCCTTGACCCATCATCATCATCATCCATTGATATCCTTCCCTATCCTTTTGGTGTTGTTTTGGGATGTATCCTTCCCTCATCAACAACACTTTCATCATCATCATCCATTAGTACCCTTCCCCATCCTTTTGGTGTTGTTTTGGGATGTATCCTTCCCTCATCAACAACGCTTTCATCATCATCGGGAGGCAATTCTTCCCTATCCTTTAGTGGTGTTTTGGGATGTATCCTTCCCTCATCAATACCACTCATTGGGATGTATCCTTCCCTATCCTCACTGACAACACTCCATCCATCATCAACCCATTTTCGCTTGTACCTTGACTGGGGCAACATCACCTTTTGTCCTCAAATCCATTTGTGCTTCATCCATTTCCATATCACTTACTCTCTTCCCCATCACCGTGCATCATCTTCCTCATCTCCCCTTACATCACATCATCTATTTCGAGAGCACACACGTGTTCTCTTCAACCCGCATGTCCTCTCGAGGGGGCATCCTTCATCCCTAATTTTCATCATCTTCATCTTCCTTCCTAGTCACTTCTTTGAATGTGGGGCATCTTTTCCAATCTAACCATCTTCTTCTAGGTTCTATTTTTAATATTCTTTGAAATGATGCTACTTCGTAACACCATCTCAAAGAGGGCAAAAATGTACATCCAAATTTGGACACTTAATTTCCAAAATTTATCACTTTTCATCTAAACACCCTCTTATCCGAGTTAATTAAGTAATATTACTATTATTTAATTAATATCTTTAATTCTGCAAATCCCTAAGGTATTTAATTAATAATTAAATACCTTACCCTCCTTAATCCTCTTTTCATCAAATAAATTAAATAAATATTACATTTATTTAATTCCTCACATGTCATTTTCATCTAATCCTAATCCATTTCCTAATCTCTTCATTAAGGATGTGCACATGCCTAATCCTTGATTAGGATGTGTCACATCCTCCAACTTTTGCAAGTTGGCTTCTAATAGTCATTTATCTTCTAATTATTGATTAATTAAGCCTAATCATTCTCCAAGGAATTTTTAATTCCTTTTTATTCTTCCTAGATTCCCCTATTTTATATGTGAATTTTTAATTCACATTTCATTCTTCCAAGGCTTCTAGAAGCCTTGGACTTGTCACAATCTCCACATGTGACCAAGTCCCACCTTTTTGGAGCCCACCTTTTATCCTCTAGATCATCCTAGGAATGTGAATTTTTAATTCACATTTATATCCCCAACCACCTTTCACTTTCCCATGTAGATTTTTGAGGAATTCCAAAATTCCTCAAATGTCCCTTTCACTCCCACTTGGGGACAAGAAATCCCTTTTTGTGGAAATCCTCTCATCCCCCAAGGTGCATGTCCTTTTCCACCTCATGTACCTTTTTGACAACTCATTTCCATCTCATCCACCCTTGGCCCCTTCACCCTCCACATGTCAAGATGTGAGGGCTTGTGGGTTCTCAACCCACCATAGCCCTTCATCTTGGTCTTGTTGGATGCATCTCAACCTTGAATTCTCTAGAGAATTCAAATTCTTCTATACCCCCTTCTCAAGGGCATTTCCAACACTTAGCCATTTTGCACCATTATGCTGCCAATTTGCATTCTCAACACTTTGCACTCTCATAACTACATGCTGTCCACTTGAATCCTTAAGCCTTTTTCAATCATTCAACCATCTTTGTTCATCATTTTGCATATTGAAGCTTGCATTTTAGTCATTCAATCCATCATCTAAGGAGCACACAACCAATCCAAGCAAGGGCCAATCAAAGAGGTATCAACAACAAGGGAGGTAAAAGTGTTTGTGTTTTATCTTATTTGCATTCCTTTTCGTTGAACTACTCTTTTGGCTAATCTTGAAGTGTCCTTGGTATTTTGTTATTCATGTTTCTTAGTTATTTCACACATTTAGAGCAGTAGGAATTCCAAGGTATCACAGTTTCATCGAGTACAATCCCTGCATTGAAGGATGAACCTTCGGATTGAATAATAATGGGAGCAGATGGCTGAGATACTTTCAAATCTGAATCGCCCATGGTTCAATGAAGGGGAAACAAATGATTCAAATTTCGTAGCTCTGATACCAACTTAAAAACAAAAATAGAGAAGAATATTTTTTCATTCTTATTATTTACAATGAATGTACAGGTTCATATACATCTCGAGATCCTACAATAATGCTGTGTGCGTTATCCATACAGCTACACAATCTATAGGATAGGAAAGTATCTGAAAACAGTTAAGGAAAAATCAAAAAGAATATCGCAACAGAAGGAAGGTCGCTTTACTCCTTAGTTCTAGTCTCGTTATCCTTAGTTTCACATCCTAAATTTATAGACTACAAAACCAATGTTGAAAAGCTTAATCTCATTTCAAATAGCTGTGTGAGAGAGACAGAATCAGAGTGTAATTTCTTAAGAGGAGCTCTGATAGGGTCGATTAATGGATTCAGACTTAAAATGAATAAAACAAAAATACATAGGACATTTCTAAAAGCAAGAATTCATACAGCGAGCTTTTCTTATCAAATATGAATGAAAGGAAGAGATAAGACAAACATGTTGACTAGACTTGGATGGCCTTCAATGAAGAATTCTTTCCTTACTACAGAGTTAATCTACAGTTTGGGACGGGTTTCAAAAAGAGAGGATTGATTTGCATTGATGGCCTTCTCTACCCTGAGTCGTTCTAGTTTTGCCAAAGAGAGCGGGTTTAAGAATCTTTGAAGGATTTTGTACTCGAGTTGGCTAAGAGTGATACTGTGATAGTTGTGGCCAAGACAAAAGACGGAGTCACAAAATGCAACATTTACTTTAGCCTGAAATAAGGAAATTGAAAACTAACTTCAAGTACAGACACCACAAGAAAATAACCTAAAATTCTAGTGCCAAAGTTTGATCTATGATTCACCTACATTGGATATGCTATCGACATGAAGCTGAGAATAATATTCGATAATCACAGGCATATATATTATCATCATTCTACGCAATATTTATAAGTATGATAGACAGAACTAGTGTACCTTTGCAACAAGCATGAAGGAATGATAAATGAATAAATGTAATGTTGCAACTCACCAAACCCTTGAAATAAATGTTGCAAACTTGTGTGAAATGGCTCCAATGGACGTGGATCTTGACTCTTGATCTTGATATGAGATAATGTCTTTGAATGCTCGTTTGAATCATGAAAACCCACATCACAAATGTTAGCTCACAAACACACATGATGTATGATGACTTTGACATGATGCTTGAATTTCAAATGCTGCTCCAAATGCTTGATAATCAACTCTTGAATGCTCTTGATCTCATGAAATTGCTTAGCTAGAATGTTAGGATGCTTGATAAGATTTCTTAGGTGTTTATACTTGTTTATCCCTAATTTTCCAAAATTACAACACTACAATCCAACATCAAATCTAGGATAATAAAATACTGCCAAGAATTTGAATTAAAATAGGTTCAAGTTAAAGTGAGACTCATATGCTAGGTTGGGCATATGAGTCCCAGTGGCTTAAACTTGGGACACAAACTCCAAGAAATGTTAAGTTCAATGCAACATTTAAAATCAGGTCTCGAAACCTAGGTGGGCCCCATACGCCCAAGGTGGCATATGAGTCCCAAATCCTTAGATTTGAAACACATAACCTCATACATTTTCTAAAAGCATGCTTGAATAGGGTATACCCCTAAATTAGGATGATGGAATCCCTACAATTCTCATTTTTATCAATAACCCTATTGACCATAATTTCTAACCCTTGTTCCATTCTAGGCATCTAGGGTGACCTAGGGAATTGAGCCATTATCTCATCATCCAATCCTTCTTCACACCCTAGAGGTTCCAATCATGATTTTATTTTATAGGGTTCCAATATCTAAAACTAGGGCTTTTAAAAAAATTATAACTTTGAAGAAGAATTTAAAATTTTACACAATCTCTACCCTTCCAGAGCCCTAATTTTCCTTTATGAATATGAGAAACTAGAAAACTATACCTCTTTATGTCAAAGTACACAAAAATAGTTCAAATCTACTTACCAATTCTTCACTTGTTGAAAACCCTAGAAATATCATGAAAATCCTTCATCTAGAAATTTGTAGTAATTTCACTATGATGTCTTCTCTTTATGCTTCCCTGATAGTGCTTTCCTCCATGAATCATTAAAATAAAAAGGACATGTTGCACAATTTCAGGAGTTTGGGGAAAAGTTCAGCTTTACATTACTCTACAAAGGTTTAAGTTTGCATTTGAAAAGGAAATACCCACATTTATAGCACAACAAATGCTTTTCTCTTACTCACAAAGAACTTCTTTGGAATAAAAGGCTGTGTGATGCACATAGTTAGAGTGACTTAACCACAAGTTGATACTTGGCACTAATTAGGATAAAGGTGGGACCCTTGGCAAGGTTTTCTTTGGGAAAATTCAAAACATTTTAAAGCATGTGCACAAATGAATAACTTAAGTTACTAGGGAAAAGGGCGCTGATAGAGCACAATAAAAGGGACTTCACTAGAAAACTTAAGTTATCATGCAAAAAGAAAGCTTATGATTTGATTGGCTTACAACCCATACACGTCAACATCGGGAATAAAAGGAACATTTTACAGGCTCACAGTAAGAATATAGTAATTTGAAACGATTTCATGAATTGAAGATGCTATGCAAAATTATGCCGAATGCCATGTGGGACCTGGTAAAGCACAATTAATGGTAATTGGAACATATTAAAGGCAACATGTTCACTTAGTGTTCTAGCAACTGTGGTCGGTAAACAAGTGAGACAAAGGCCTTAAAAACATAACTTAAAGGCTAGGAAACTGGGACCATCAATCAATGATGAATTATAAAAAAAGTAAGGGTTTCAGGTAGGAGTTAGGGTTTTAATGAAAGGCTAGGGTTTTTCAAAGCCCCAATGCAATTTTTTTTTGAAGATACAAAATATAAGATTTTGACAATTTTATGAATTAAAATGGCTCAGAGGGCTAGAAATTGCACAAGCACCACTAATACCTTCAATAAAAAATCTACTATCAATAACAACTTAGTGGCACATAAAATAGCCAAGAAATTTGAATGAATCAACTTCTAACAAAGAAAAAACTTCATTTGAAGGTGTTCCAACTTTTCACCCTCAAAAAAATCATTTTTCAAAATCACCCACACTTGTGGGAATGGATTTACACTTCCACCCTTATCTATTGGCATGATTCACGTTATTTCTTATTATAAAATTCTATTAGGCTATTTAATATTATCTTTTTCTATTATGGCTATGAGCTTATATCAACTCACCTTTCAAAGTGACACACAGGGGCATCATGCACCCCCTTCATATTTTGACTATCACTACCGTATCTTTACAAATGAGGTGCTAATTACCTTATTAACCTTTGTGTGTTCATGATTTTGTATGCCACATCAGGGGGCATATGCCTATCATAGTGCCTTTTATGCTTCCATGGGAATTATTAGGTCACTAGGGGTTACATCACCATTTTATTGCCATTGTTGTGGGCAACATTCTTATTCATATAGATACCATCTCCAACCCATGTGCTTACATGATGCATTATTTACAATCACCAAAATATGCTTATGTTGCTATATGATTAGATATTTTTATGATTACGTAATTAGATAAATATTTAGCTATTTATATGATTATATTTTTGCATGCTTCTAGATTACATTTAATTTTCATTTATTGTTTTTCTCTCTTCAAAATTCCTTGTATCTTATGAACCCAACCAATCATTGTAGGCTTATCTTATTACTAGTGTTCCTATGTTTATATATGCAAATATTTGTAGGTACTTTTAAAGATTTAAGTTTTGGAGAAAACACACGATCATATTTTTGTACTAGGGTTAATTACTTTATATGGATTATATTCCAAAATCTATTGAGTGTCTGAATATTTACTTTACATGTGTGTTTGTGAGTGCTACATACTTTGAGATGCATGATCATTCAAGGAATCACATACACCTCATAGTGGGAGCAAAATCTAATGGTAAAATTTGCATACTCATGTCATTTTCTATTTAATTTTGTGTTTATTTTGAGGGGAGAGCTATGATACATATACATATTAACAAATGATGTAATTTTGTGCAATATGAGTCCCTTTCCCTATGTTATCCATTTACCCCATTACATATATTTCTATTACTTATATCCTTTCTCATGTTCACACAATCTTATAAATTCACTCTACCCACTTATTTATTACCTGTGGACTTACACTTATTCCCATATGTACATGTTATCTACTATGAGTTTATAATCATTCTGTTATCCTTATGATTGCAAATTCATTTGACCCAAATTTAAATTTCTACCAAGATAAAAAAAAATACTTATTTTTAATTTATATTTTTACACATTTCAAATACTAAATTGAATGTTTCTAATTTTCAACTCAATTAATTATGAACACTCTTACCCCCTTACAACCCTTCTATCTGCTATTCTTCATCCATTTTTAAAAGTTGACCATGCGTGGTCAAAAAACCATTATATCTATTTGAAGATTAGTGAAGTGCCTTCAATAGGTATCCCTGTTGGTTGGTACAAGTATTAGTAAATGACCAGGATGATCGTGTGGGACGGAAGCTTTAAGAATGATCCTTGTTTTTGGACAATCGTACCTTGATACTTATCACTCTTTTGCTTTTGAAGTAAAGACATCACATGTGGGGTAGAATAATAATGGCATTTCAGACTGCTCATTGGTGACTACATTCGATATTTTCATTATGAGGATATCATGTGGGGTACAATAGCATTGAGACTTGAGCGTGTCTGCCGGTGACAGGGACTTACGATGTATCTTTCTTCCTACTGGTCTTCATCCTTGGGTAGTTGTTGACTTTGATTCTACCATAATTAAATCTATTCTCCCTTGCCAGCAACTCAGATACCAAGTTCTTCATTCACAGTTTCTGAGTCTAAGTGGTGCTTGTTCGGTAATAAACATGGCCACAACAAAGAGACCTCATGCTGTAATGTTGGCCTTTCCTACTCAGGGCCACATTCAGCCCATAATGCAGTTTGCCAAAATTTTGTCTGCCCGAGGATTCCACGTTACTTTTGTTAATACTGAAAACATGCAAGAGAAAATGTTGAAATCTGGAGCGATCCAGTCGATGGGTGGCATTAGCTTCGAAACCATTCCAGACGGGCTGCCTCCGGAGCACGGGCGCACCAGCCAAACAATTGACGAGCTCTGTAAATCCATCACAAATAGTTGCCCCCCGCATTTCGAAAAGCTGATAGATAAGTTGATGAGCTCAGCAGATGTCCCTCCCTTGAGCTGCGTTGTCTACAACGGAGTTATGTCTTGGGCTCAAAAATCAGCCAAGAGATTGGGAATTCCTGGAGTATCCTTCTGGACAGCGAGTACTTGCGGCTTCAACATTTACTTCTCAATACCTCTTCTTGTGGAGAAGGGATATATTCCTCTCAAAGGTATGTCTGTTCTAGGAATTGTAAAGACTTGTTTTCTTCCATCTGTTTCTTGTCTGAGGGCTGTATGATATCCTTCTGAAATCCTAGAAAATAAAGAAAGGATGCCCGTTATAGCGAACTCTACAAATAATAAAAGTAGCGTTTACAGTTTAAATTGTTGAAGGTTAGACAACTTCACAGAGAGACCGCCATAGTTCAGGATTTGTTGAGATTTCGAGATGAATTCCAATTAAATAATTTTGGACTACTTGTAACTAATTAAACAATGTCCAGTAGTTTTTAAATTCGATTGTATAAAATTTATTTTATATTATTATTTGGGATCATATTTTATGATCCATCATCAAGATAATAAAGACAGTTTGATCTTTTAACTTAATAAAATTATTTTTGTTTTAATACATATAACTAAAAAAAACAAATACGTTATTTTATGATCCATCATCAAGATAATAAAGACAATTTGATCTTTTAACTTAATAAAACTATTTTTGTTTTAATACGTGTAACTAACAAAAGCAAATACGTTGTTTGTTGGGCAGATAAAAGCTACCTCACAAACGGATATCTGGAAGAAGAGATCAGTTTCATTCCTGGGATGCCCACATTGCGTATGAAAGATGTGCCAAGTTTCTGCTATGATTCTGCCAATTACATGTTTGAGTTTCTAGAAACTCAATGCCAGGCTGCTCCCTTAGCCGATTTCATGGTATTTAATACATTTGATGAGCTAGAGGGCCCAATATTAGAGGCACTTCGGCCCAGGATTCCTGCGTACAGCATAGGTCCTCTATTGCTATCTGCAGCAGAAGAAACAAATGGATTATCCAACGTGATTTCTGCAAGTATATTTACTGAAGAAACAAGCTGTGTCAAATGGCTCGATAATCAAGCCCCTAATTCGGTTATTTATGTGTGCTTTGGAAGCATGGCAGTGATCTCTGAAAGGGAGCTTGTTGAGTTTGCATGGGGTTTAGAGGCGAGCAAGCAACCCTTTCTATGGGCTATTCGTGCAGATCTCGTTCGTGGAGCTTCTACTGTGTTGCCTATGGAGTTTATGGACAAAGTGAAGGGAAGAGGTTTTTTTGTAAGCTGGGCACCTCAAATAGAAGTGCTCTCCCATCCTTCCGTGGGAGGGTTCTTAACTCACAATGGATGGAACTCCACATTAGAAAGCATTTGTGCCGGAGTACCCATGATATGTTGGCCATTCTATTCAGAACAACAGATTAATAGGACTTATGTGAGCCAGGTTTGGAAAATTGGGATTTCAATGAATGATTATGTCACAAGAGGGGAGGTGGAAGAAATGGTGAGAAAATTGATGACAGGGAAGGAAGGGGAAGAAATGAGGAAGAGGAGTGGCGAGTTAAGAGATTCTTCCATTAAAGCTATCAAGAAAGGAGGATCTTCTTACAAAAATTTGGAAAAGATTTTAGTGGAGATGGAAGGAAGAAACGAGATATGATTAATCTTATTTTTCCTAATTTGTTAGGGACTAGTGATTGCCATTTTTAGGGGATGTTAGCAAACTATAACTAGTGAATATTTCTGTTTTACGTTTTCATTTTGATTTGTTGCGTTAAAATGGAATATGGATTAGTAGTTATGTGTAGATTTTTTTTTTGTGTATATTATGTAGATTTAATTTGTATTATTAATATTAAAAATATATTGTTATAATTAGTTTGTTGTTATTGATTAATATTTTATTAGTTTAATAATTTATGGTTGATATTATAAAATCAATTCAAATATAATATATTTTTATGTATTAATATTTTATTAGTTTAATAATGTTTGACTTTGAATGAATATGATTGTTGCAAAAAGGGTGTGGTTCATAATCTCTTTATATTCTTCTTATATGTAGCTAATTTGAGTATTAGTTGAATAAATAATTAGAACAAATTTTGTTGAATTGGATAGATCTTAGTTGTAACTTAATTTTAATTTCAAAAAATACAAAATTTTATCCAAATTTTTGATTTTTTTAAGACTAATTTGAATTACAATTATTTATGCAATACATAATACCTTAAATAGGTATATTGCATACAATTAATGAGCACAAGAACTAATTAGATGCTATTCTTGAAATAGAATGTGTCACATAATAAAGATTTCAATTCAAGAATGCATTGAATGATAGGAAATTTTAAATAAGATGTATTACATTAGATAAGTGCAATTTTATATGCACTTATTATTGATACCTAGACTTTGAGTAGACCTAGATTGGTTTTGGAGAACCAAGGAGGTATCACTCCTATATCCTAGATTAGCCTCATCTTCTTGCTTTGTTTGGACTTGTGTAGCCAATTATGTGTTTGAGAAAACCTTTATGTGAATTTGTAGTGTAGTAAAATGCATACCCTTGCATTTTCACACTTGTTTGGGCCCGCCTTGCTTTATTTATGCTTCTTTATGGCTTAATTGGTCCTATTGTGTGTCCATAAGCCTTATGAATTACATATTTTTCTAGTTAATCTCAATATTTTCCAATGCATAAATGATAAATTAATGACTCCATCGATGTGTCCTTGATTTTTGGGTTGGGACTAAAATGCCACCTAGGGCGTCTTAGTCCCCCAAGGCTCTTGGGACCCTGATTTTGGCATCTCTGGATTGGGCCCCTTTTTCATGTCTATGCCCCAAGTTTTTAGGACTTGGGACTAAGATGCCACCTAGGGAATCTTAGTCCTCCTTGAGTCCTTTTCAAGATTTAATTTCAAATTATGACAGGATTTAGCCTCCTTTATTTAATGAATTCATATGTCAAATTTGTGTGATATAATTTTGGGATATTAAGCATAGATAAGTATAAATACAAGGTTCATTCATTCATTTCAACCTAAGTCTTTTGTGAGATATTTTATCATAGCATAATTGAGTTCAAAAGAGCATTCAAGAGCATATTTATTAAGCATTTGAAGCCATCTTCAGATTCAAGCATCATATCAAAGAGTTATCTTGCATCATGTGTGTTGTTGTGCTAACATTTTTGATGTAAGGTTTTGATTCAAGCAAAGCAATTCAAGTACTATCTTTCGAGTATTCAAGATCCATATCCATTGCAACCATTGCACATAAGTTTGCAGACTTTACATGGGTTTGGTGAGTTGTAGCATTTTATATTTTTCATTCACCATTTCCTTCATTATTTCCATTTCATTTCAAGGTTTAATTATGATGAGGGAGCAAACCCGAGACATAGAAAATGATGCCAACAACCAGAGAACTTTTATTATCATTTAGAATGGAACTTTTTACATGCAGAGGATCACAAATCCTCAAGCTCTGCAATACATGCAAATTACAGAAATTACAAAAAATTACAAAAGACCCCCTTTCGCAGCATGCAAACTCTTTTCCCCAAAAAGCTACCAAAAATCAGAAATCTCACCCATAAATAGAGCTCCTTTCCAATTTGGAGCCAAAACAACATTCAAATTTTAGTTTTGCCAGTTTGGCGCCCAAATTACAATTTGAAATTCACATTCAAAAATTAGCACATTTCTAAAAATGTACCAACTTCCGGAAGCCATAACTTTTAATCCAACCATCGGATTTTCAATGATAATACCTTTTTCAGAAAGCTTTCGAAAAGACAATATGGCGCTTTTCACAAATTTTTGGGCCCATCCCTAAGGGCCTCAAATTTGGCTTCGAATATTTTAATAGCTAAAGGGGTATCCAGAAATGCAAAAACATTTAAGAAACAACCAACAAAAAATTAAAATCATTCTTTTTTTGGGTGATGTAGGATTGGCCTCACACCATTGGATGCTCCTGCATCAGACACCCAAGGTAATTTGAGAAGTGACCCCGTCACGTCTTAGATGGTTGAGAAAAACCCAAATGGTCAACCTCTGCCTTAGACAACCAGGATGAATCTTCCACAGGCCTTCCTCTCCACTTCACTAGATATTATTCATATTGCCTGTTTCTGGTACTCCTTCCCACATGGCTATCCAGGATTGCTTCAATCTCCTCCTTCTCTGGAGTAGGTGCAGGAATGTTACATTGTTCTATTACTGGACCATTCTTTGTGCCACCTTCACGATACTCTGTCAAATCTGCAATGTTGACCATAGGGGAAATGTTGACTCCATCTGACAACTCTACCTCATATGCATTCCCTAAATCATGCCTCTTCAAAATTTTACAGGGACCAAACTTCTTCATCTTCAATTTGTTATAGGTTTCCACTGGAAACCTTTCTTTCCTCAAGTGGACCATCACTTCATCACCAATATGAAACTCCTTATACCTCCTCTTCTGATCTGCCTTAGCCTTATACTGCATATTCATCTTGGTAATATGTTCTCTTACCTTCTCATGTATATTCTTGATGTGCTCTACAAAGTCTTCGACTTTAACACTTGTCTTCTTCTCTTGGTCCATCTTTCTCAATTCCAGAGCAGTCATGACACTGCCTCCATACACAATCTGGAATGGTGATCTATCAGTGCTTCTGTTGACAGAATTGTTATAAGAAAATTCTTCCTGGGACAAGATCAAATCCCATCCCTTGGGTTTATCTCCTACCAAGCATCTTAGTAGGTTACCCATAATTCTATTCACAACCTCAGTCTGCCCATCAGTTTGTGGATGGTGTGTAGAACTGAACTTCAACTCTATTTTCAACTTCTTCCACAAGGTCCTCCAAAAGTACCCAATAAATTTTGTGTCACGATTTGAGACTATACTCTTTGGAAAACCATGAAGCCTCACCACCTCTCTGAAGAACAAGTCAGCAATGTGGATTGCATCATGGGTCTTTTGGCATGGGATGAAATGTGCCATCTTCAAAAACCTATCAACTACCACAAATACTTAATCATTCCCTCTTTGTGTCCTTGGCAAACTAAGAACAAAGTCCATACTTATATCCTCCCACGACCTCTCTGGGACAGGTAAGGGCTGATACAACCCAGTATTTTGGCTTACTCCTTTAGCCATTTGACATACCCTGCAACTCTACACAAACTTCTTCAATCTTGTGATAACTGAGGCCAATAATAATGCTCACTGATAATGGCAATGGTCTTATCCCGACTAAAATGTCTTGCCATTCCTCCACTATGCTTCTCCTTTATTAGGTTCTCCCTCATGGAACTCCTTGGAATACACAATTGGCTTCCCTTAAACAACATGCCATCCTGGATTATGAAATCCAGCCACTTCGTCCTATCAAGTGTAACACACTCCTTGCAAGCTTTCCAAGCCTATGCAAAATTAGGATCTTCAGGGTACAATGTCTTGAGTTCATTGAACCCAACCACTTCAATCTGCATCTCTGTCAGAATGTTTTCCTCCTACTTAAGGCATCTACAACCCTATTCAACTTGCCACTCCTATGCTTTAAAACAAAAGTATAACTCTGCAAAAATTCTACCCATTTCATATGCCTTTGATTTAATTTTCCTTGACTACTCAGGTACTGCAATGCTTGATGATCAGTATACAAAACAAATTCCTTCAACAATAGATAATATCTCCATTTCTTTAATGCTTGAACTATTGCATAAAATTCCTAATCATATACAAAGTACTTTCTCTTTGCATCATTTAAATTTTCACTAAAATAGGCAATGGGCTTACCTTCTTGACTCATCACTGCTCCAATGGCACAACCACTAGCATCACAATCCACCTGAAACACCTTATTGAAATTTGGGAGGGCTAAAACTGGTTGCTTTGTCACCTTCTGCTTCAACAGATCAAAACTCTTCACTGCTCCAATGCTCCACTTGAACTCTTTTCTATCCCCTCTCATTGTTTCAGTTAGGGGTGCACAAATACTACTGAAGTTTCTAATGAACTTTCTGTAAAACCTGGCCAAACCATGGAAAGATCTCACCTCAGTAGCAGTTCTCAGGGTAGGCCATTCTAGAATAGCCTTCACCTTCTCTGGGTCCATCTTGAGACCTTCTATCGAGACAACAAACCCCAAGTACACTAACTCCTTCATAAAACTACACTTCTTAATATTAATCAACAATTTCTCTTCTCTAAACTTTTTAAAGACTACGAATATGCATCAAATGCTCACCTAGGGACTTATTGAATATTAAAATATCATCTAAGTACACAATAACAAAATTCCCCATAAACTCTTTCAATACCTCGTTCATGAGCCACATGAATGTGCTCGGTGCATTGTTTAGACCAAAGGGCATAACTAACCACTCATACAGGTCCTCCTTGGTCTTGAAGGCAGTCTTCCATTCATCACCCTCTCAAATACGGATCTAGTGATATTTGCTCTTCAGATCAATCTTCGTGAAGTACTATGCTCCACTCAAAAAATCCATTAGGTCATCCATCTTTGGCAGGGGAAATATGTACTTGATTGTTATCTTATTTATGGCCCGAGAGTCTGTACACATCCTCCACTCCCCATCCTTCTTTGGTGCTAGTACTGCAGGTACTGCACATGGGCTCAGAATCTCTCAAATCAAACCCTTTCTCAACAACTCCTGAACTTGTCTGTTCAACTCCTCATTTTCTGTAGGAGTCATTCTATGAGATACCTTATTTGGAAAACTAGCTCCAGGGATCAAGTCAATCTGATGACTGATCTTCCTCATTGGTGGTAAACCCTCAGGTACGTTATTAGAAATAATCTCCTGAAACTCATCCAATAGTCCAAAAAATTCTACTGGCACCTTCTCACTATCTTCCTTATCCATTCTAGGAATCAATGCATAACACATACACTCATGCTTCATGCCTTCTAAAAATTTCCTTCCATCGACAAAATAAATTCTAGCACTATTGCATACCTTTTCTTCGTCCTTCTTTAGGGGTTTCAACTTATGGCAGACTCCATCCTTCATCAAGGAATAAGTGTTTGCATGGCCATCATGTACAACACGCCTATCGAACTGCTACGGCCTCCCCAACAACATGTGACATGCATCCATGGGGTTGATATCACAGAGTACCTCATCACGATAGCTTCCGATCTTGAACTTCACCAGGCACTGCTCATTGAACAGAACTTTGTGGTCTTTCTGCAACCAGGCAATCTGATATGGATGTGGATGCCTTTCCCTTTTCAGCTTTAACTTTGTAACCATCTCTTCTAACACCAGATTATCGATGCTCCCACTGTCAATAATGACATCACAACATTTGTCTTCACACTTGCACCTTGTGTGAAATAGATTCTTCCTCTGTTATGGTTCCTTCTCTTCAGTCACCGGGCTCTTCTAACCACTAGGGCTTCTCCCTTTTCTGCATCATCTGAATGCTCGGATTGAGCCTCCTCATCTGCATGTGCAACCCTTCCACGATCTTCTGGCCTTCTGTTTGTCCTTCCTTGGTGTTTTGGACATTCATAGGCTCGATGCCCTTCTTCACCACAATGGAAACAAGTTCCTCTGAAACCACCTCTTCCGCGTCCTGGCCCAGATCTTCCTTGTCCTCTACCTCTTTGATCACCACTGTTTTGATCATGAGGGTGGTAGAAGTTATCATTCTTCTGGCTTCGATTGGTACCCACATCTTCATTTTTCCTTTCATCCTCATTTCGGCTTCCAAAAGATCTTCCACTACCCCTTCCACTTTGACCTCCTCGTCCTTTTTGCTTGCTGTCAAATGATCTTTTGTTCAATTTCTCCTCAAATTTCAGAGAAAACTGGTACGCATCCTCAATGGTGGTCATTTTGACCAGGCTTAGCTCCTCTTGAATGCTTGGTCGTAACCCATTAAGATAATGGGCTACCTTCTCCTTGTTGGCCTCTGCATGGCCCATTCTGATGATCATCTTGTGAAAATATTCTGTGTATTCTTTCACAGATCTACTTCCTGGCTTCAACCCTTGCAATTTCTTCAGCAGATCTAACTCATAGTCCACTGGTATGAACTGCTTCTTCAGTTTCTCCACCATGCGATCCCAACTACTAATCTTTCCTTTTCCTCTTCGATTTCTCTCCAAGTGTACCTCTTTCCACCAAATATTGGCATGGCCCTTCAGCTTCATTTTTGCAAACTTAACTTGATCTGGGTCCTCTACTTCTTCATACTCAAAATACTCTTCTAGCTCATTGATCCATTGAATCAACTCTTCCGGGTTCAAATTTTCAGAATAACTGGGGACTTCTATTCTGGGTCTTTTTCTGATCTTTGAAATGGCCCTTATTAGCCGCATATGATCTTGATCAATTTCTTCTTCTTCCTCTTCAATGTCTGAATCTTCCACCTCTTCTTCATCCTCACTTTCTCCTCTCCTTCCTGGGTTTAACCCTCTTCTCATTTGTTCCTGCAATGCATCAATTTGTCTCTAGAGGACTCTAAAACCCTCAGTCGCTAATGGATCTCTTCCACCAGCATTTCTGCCACCTCTGCCACCTCCATGCCTACCAGGAATCACTCTTGGAGGCATCTTGAATATATCAAACCCAAAACCACGGTCCTAGTGCAAGCTGCCTCATGATTGGTGATTTGTCCACACGCTCAAGAAAACCTACTTTGATACCACCTGAAAAGGGAGCAAACCCGAGACACAGAAAATGATGCCAACAACCAGAGAAATTTTATTATTATTTAGAATGGAACTTCTTACATGCAGAGGATCACAAATCCTCAAGCTTTGCAATACATGCAAATTACAGAAATTATAGAAAATTACAAAAGGTGTTGGAATTATGTGCCTCAATCTCACAGGTTGAAACCTATGAAAGAGAAAAGTTTGTGTGACATTCTCATTGTTTGGCCGAGTAGCAGTTGTGCAACCTTGTGGAATGTACAGGTCGTCGAGACCTTGTTGTTGTCTTTCCGACTGGTGCTATCGCTGTGACTTGTGTTCACTGTAACCCTCTGCTGGGTGGGTTGGTCTTGCCGAAAGGTTGATGTCTAGTGGTTGTCGGGGAGAATTGTGGCAACAACAGTTATCGGGGAAAGATATGAATGTTCGGTATGAAGTCTTACTAACAAGAGATGTGTAACATCCCTCTTCTTAATACTCAAGTAATCTCATGAATTTACTAGAAGGTAAATAAACTTAGTAAACATGAGTGAGATTTTTTTTTTAATTTAAAACATTTGTATAAGCACAAGAATAAAGTTTAACTTTTCTAGATAAATTCAAACTTGAATTCACATGTAATTGTAACTAGAATCAAGAGAATTCCTTACACTATTCATTTATATCACATAAGATATACTTAACATAAATAATAGTTTTACCTTATAGGTTGAATGCCATAAACCATAAATGTTGAGGTCGATCTTCACGAGACTCGGTGAGTCTTCTGCTACAGAGGGAGAGCATCATCCTAGTGCTTTTCCTCCAACCGTGGACTCAAGTGGTCCCCCGCACACTACCTAACTGGTAGTGCCCCGACCCTTCACGAAGGGTATAGATATAAGGAGTTATCAAGTTTCACCATCTAAATCCTAGTGATGTGTCCTACAAAACTCAATCGACCATACCACTCTAGATCCCTTCTAGATAAGTATGATCATTCTAATTGGTCATGCCATCTAGACACACACCTTTGACTCATCTTAGAACTATCACAATCTATAGTTTTAATTACTCTATTGGTACTCTAGACACAACTAGTCTATAAAGAAAACCATTCTAGTCAATCCGACTTAGAATTAATCCATAATTCATTATAAACATGTAATATAAAGATTTAGATATTTCAAACCTTTTCAAAAGTCCCTTATTGCATTCTTGCAATATCTAGGGTTTATGACGTCCTGTCATTTACTTCTCAAGATTCAATTCCCAACATCTCGATGCATTTAATCGAGTTTCAACATTATCGAAGAATCTCTTAAAGTGTTATAAAGACTTCCTGTCTTGATCTATAGTTTTCTCGACCTTTCACTAATAATAGAAATATATATGTACAATGTCATATTTGACATAAGAGTTATAGATTTCCTACATCCTCCTTGTTTCAATACTAGGGTTTAGCTTCTCTAACCCAACGCATAGAAATATCATCATCCTTGATTCTCCAAAGGTAATAACATAAGTGTAACTAACCATAAGAACAAAATGCCTCTAGTCTCTCCTAGACCACTTGACATTGTTTGAATTCACATTTTACGTACATGAATAAACATAGTATTCAAGGTATTTCCTTGCCAATATAATATCTCAAAGAATACTATCATTTCATATCAATAGTCTTGATCTAAGTCAATCTTTCAACCCTTAGAAGGTTTGATTTTTAAAAGATAATAATCTATCTTCGACCCCTTGGTCTATTTGAGTCTACTGACTTTCAACCTAGGTTAAGTTATGAACTCATATATAACTTCCTTTATTTCTTAAACCTTTATCAATCTTAATATTTTACCACCATCATATTGAATTGAGTTACGAATCTCTCCTTATGTCCCACCTTGAGGTAAATCATTCCAGTGATACCCAATCTTGGGCTACCTATGTCTTATGTGCACTTAGCACTAAAATAAGTTCAATTGAAAAAGAACTATGAGATCTATATCGTTGCATTGCTTAGTTTATTCTCTCTCTGGAGACAACATAGCACAAGTACTAATGGTTAATGGAAAGGCTATCTAAATTTCCACATCCCTAGATCACCTATTCTTTCGGATTTGTTTTACAAAAATGTCGTGTAAAACTCAATTTTGTAAAAGGTATTCTATATCCATAGTGCAACATTATCACTTCAATATCAAAAGGATATTATCATCATTGAAATCTCTATTCCAAATAAATAACAGAGATATGCTTCTAAAAGCAAGAAAACATCTATTAAACTATCGTAGTCTTCACCCTAGATATTCCATTATATCCTTATACTTCTCTTTTAAGGAAATACTGATTTGGTCTTTCCATTCTCTAGAACTTGTACCGTTTTCCTTTTTAGGATGCATGTTCAACAAGCTAATAAAAGATTACATAGATTCATCCTTTCTTTCTTGTAATAAAAAAATGTTAAGATATACATCCATAATAAACTCTTTATTTGCAAGCCCGTAAAATAAGTTAAGGATAGAGAAAATCATGCCTGTATAACGGTGCTATTCTGCACTTCTTACCAGCGATGCTTCCACACAATATTTATAATCTCTTCTAATCCTTCTTCAGAGCAATCAAGGTCCGAAATTTTGTAGAAATCTCTTAGCACCTTACTTTAGCCATTCTTGGAATTTTCTACACAAAATCGTAAAACTAGCACGTCGCTTTCCATTTGACTTTAGGGTTGTTGTCACTCCACATATGAGGAAATGATCTCGATGCCATGAGTTTGGTATTTACTCTTGAATTTGGTGGTCTCTTGATTGGTTGAGTCCTCTCCTCTCCTGTCTTGTTGTTTTTCTACATTTATCATATACTTAGAAAAGGTTAATATCAACCACCGTAAGCATGCTCCTCACATTCTCACAAAGTGGATAGGCTTCCTCAAACTTGCAAATTTGTATCACAACCAACGACCAATGAAAAATCTGAGTTTCTCATGAAGATGGATTGACCCCACTCCGCCTAAGCCTCCTGTGTCATAAACTTCCTTTCTTGCTTGCTTGGTGACCACCCTTCTACAAGGATCAGATTCTTTTCCTTCCAATTCATTATGCGATGCAGGATAATAATCATGAATGGAATGGTAGCCAATTTCATGTAGAAGAATCACTCCATCGTAGTTTTTTCCCTCCTTCTCCACTCCCAAGAATCCGTTATATAAACCGCTATATAGGTAGTTAGCAAAAGAAAGAAAGAAAGAAGATAGTTCCAAAAAGCAGTTAGAGGCTTGAAGTCAGTTAATATTTTGTCATTCCTTATCTAGAACGGTTTTCGCCCCTCCCTTCATCACTTCCAAAATTACCCACCTGAATTAGCAAGAAATCGTTAAAGAAATGGTTGCCAAGAATTTTATCTCCCGCATGAGAAGGAGGTTACCACAACGTGGGACCAATAATCTTTTCATAATAAATGGGCGTGCCATCATTAGAGAAAGATAAGTTTGGTCTAATATGTCCCCCCCCATAAAGAATTGAAAACAAAGCCAAAATTCGCTACTGCCATAACCATTATCACTTGTTATTAGCATAAAGGTATTAACTATATATATAACTGTCACCCCCTGATGCTATGCCATGGCCTATGGGGTTTGCATAAGGCATATAAACTATGCAATACACATAAACATAAAATTTAAAGCCATTACCAAATATTCTAAGAGTTGAACCATTTCATCAAAGCAATATTACTCTTCTTTAAATAAAAGTTGGATCCTATCGTTTAACTCTCAACTTATGCATTTGTTACCAATTTTCAACATATAATTTAACATAATAATACTTTAAGAAATGATAACATCATGGGAAATGTTGATGACATAGATCGTTACATCGTCTAACTAGTATATTTGTCAAATGAACGAATTCAACGATGATCATAAATGATCAACGTCCATATGTAATATCATAATGAGAGTCATTAAGTTAAAGCATTTAAAGATTGAACATATATAGATGAAAATCATTTAGAAATTAAGAGTTGGTAATACAATCTTACACGATCGATGACATTGATCTTATGTCGTCTCTCGGGCGTATTCACCCCATAAAACGAACTCAAGGATGATCGTCACAATGACTTCCTTTTACAAGGAATCAGGCTATAATAATAGTTCCACGACCTAATAAGCCAATTCAAACTATTAGACAATAATGAACAACCAATTACGGAATTGATGTCATGACATAAACTCGTTATGACATAAGAAGCGTCGGGCTCGACAAAAAATTGTCTCAGTCGTAAAACAACTAATGTTCAACCTTGAGGACATCACTATCCCCAAAACGACTAGGTTGACATTAAGTAACTAGAAATAGACTTAAGACGGTGACAACCTGTTCCACTCCTTGTATCTATTCCCTTCTCTCTGATGATGCTCTCCCTCCCTTTCCTGAAGGGCGGAAACCTGTTTTCTAAATGCTACTTGCAATCAACAACACAAGATTAGTGTTTTAGTAATCATTTTCATAAATCTCATGAGATCATCACATCTTGACAACTTTTAAGCACATGTCAAATTTTAGTCAAATAAACATGACTCCTGAAAACATTGATTTTTCTAGCCATTTTAACTAAACGTCAAATCATTGAACATGCATAATCATCTACTAATTAATTCAAAGTAAAAAGTAAAACATAGTTAAAGTTAGGGGTGTAACAAGATGTCTTGCTAATAGTGTTACACTTGGAGTCATTGGAGTAACATGAAGGCTTCGGTAAGAACTCTTAGCGACGGAGGTTTGTCTCACCGATGATGTAGTCTGTTGTAAGTATGACTCCTGGCAAAGGATCATCTCGGGGTGACTTGGAACCTACAAAGTAACTCTTAGCGACGGATGAAGTTTCGCCGATGGTGTAGTTTGTTGTCGGCATGACTTGAGGGCTCGTTATGTCTCTCGCCGAATAGCGATAGTCTCGCCAATGGGAATATTGGTGTCAATGTGAATTTTGAACATCGGTATGATCTCTTGGCGAAAGCGGTAGTCTCACCAACTATTATGAGCTCGGTATGATGTCTCACCAAAAGCGGTAGTCTTGCCGATAGCACTACATGATGTAGGGATAATCGGTATGAAGTCTTGGCGATATGACTTGTCTCACCGACTACTTTGCTCGATGAATATCGACATGACATAAAGATCTATGTGACTCATTGGCGATAGGAGAACTCTTGCCAATAGAGCTTCACAATATGGATTTGTGTTTAGTGTAACCTCTTTCTGAAGGTGATGACTTTGGACGATATCGACGGTTGGGATTTATGGCATCGGGGAGACACGGTTAGTGTCTCACCGACATGCAAAAATTGTTTGAACGATTTGACTGATTGGAAGGCTATCCTACGTGGTGTGTCTTTGACCAATCAGGGAGCAGAATGGGAACCGTTGGAAGTTAGACTGTTGTGGCCATTCCTATGAGGAAGTTCAACAGACTAGGGATGACATGGATATACTCAGAGATTGAAGTTGATGATTGGTTTTGCGTACAGTTTGGTTGGACGATTAGTGGGATGAACAGTTCGATGAATAGTTGAGTAATCAGTGTGAATTCAATCTTGAGAGTATTGTAACTTGAATGTTCTATACAAGGTTGATCATTGTGTATGGTGCTATAATTTGACATCAGAGAGTGAAGCCCATACTCTGTATGTAATTTTGTTTACTGTAATACAAAGGGGTTTTTCTTGGTGTGGTGCGTTTTTCTCCCGTAAGGGTTTTCCCACGTAAATTTGGTGTTCATGTGTGTATGGTCATTTCTTTGTTTCTTTTATTTCTTTCAAGTGTATCTTAATTGGACTATAATTGAAAATTTAAAAGCACCTCTACATTCTTCCTTGAGGTTTTGACATTAGGAGAGTTGTTTCCACACCTTAGCTTTCCTTACAAGTGGTATCAGAGCCTGGCCAGTTTTGTTATCCTTGTGGGTATGTTGGGTTTTTGTGTCAATTTTTGTTCAGTGGGAGTCTTGTAGAAGTTTGGTAATTTGAATTACAGGTTAAGATGGCAAGCACGTCAAGAAAGATTGAAATTGAGAAATTCAATGGCAACAATTTTGAGTTGTGGAAACTTAAAATGGAAGATTTGTTGGTTGATCATGATCTTTGGATTAATGGTTAGAACGAAGCCCTACGGGCATGAAGCAAGAAGATTGGGAACTTGGAGATAGAAAATCAAAGGGGCTGATAAGGCTCTATTTAGCAGACTCTGTTCTTCTGAATGTTCATGAAGAAAAGACTACATCTTCCTTGTGGAAAAGACTGGTAGCTATTTATCAGGGCAAGTCCTTGGTGAATAAATTGTTCTTGAGGAAGAAGCTGTACTCTTTGAGAATGCAGGAAGGAGGGTCCGTTGCTGATCACTTGAACGCATTCAACATGCTGATTGCATAGTTAACATCTGTGGGTGTGAAGATTGATGAAGAAGATCGCTATATGTTGTTATTATGTTCTTTGCCAGATTTTTGGGATCACCTAGTGATGGCTATTGGGAGTAATAACATCCACTTTGAAGATGTTGCTTTTTTGTTATCAAGAGATGAGAAGTAAATCTTCTGAGATGGCGAAGGAGGCCCTTACTATTAGAGGAAGGTTGAAAGAGAAAGGAAAGAAGAAGGACAAGAAGTCTAAATCCAAATAAGAGGAGAGATCAAAGTCTCCCGGCAAGAAGTCCAAGGTGAAGTGCTGGAATTGTGGGCAACCTGGTCATGTCTGAAAGGATTGTAAAGAGGAGAAAAAGAATAAGAAGAATTCTTTCGACAATGATTCATCTCAGAGTGATGCAGACGCCTTCATTGCAGCCTTGGCTACATAGGCATCGGATGATGTCTGGCTGATTGATTTTGGAGCATCTTTCCACATGACATCTCATAGAGACCGGGTTCACGTAAGTACGGAAAATAAGATGGTGGAATGTATTTGGCAAGTGATTCATCTTAGAAATTGTTGGACGGAAGAGTTAGGAATACAATTCCCCATGGAAGAGTGAAGGAATCAACGATGCAATGCATACCCGTGTCCGCTCAAAATTTAATTTCTCAAGTAGTGTTTCAATGATATTGGAGTGCAAGTCATGTTCTTTGGAAATGGTTGCAAGATGACTAGAGGCTCAATGGTGCTAGCAAGGGGTGCTCAGATTGGTACCTTGTATAAGTTGGATGCACATGTTGTTCAATGTAATAGTGTCTCTGTAAAGTCACATAAAGCTACTCATGGAGGAAAAGAGGGAAAAGTTCCTGATGGTGTAAACTCTATGGAAGTTAAACATCCAACAAAAAATACTATGCTCTGGCATCATAGGCTAGGCCATATTAGTGAGAAAGGTTTAAAAACCTTGAAGAATAAAACCGGTTGAAGGGCTTCTGATGATTGTAACCTCGGACCAAATTTTGTGAACATTGTATATATATGGTAAACAACACCATGTTTCATTTTATTCCAGTCCTCACAAATCTTCTGGTTTGCTTGATTATATACATTTTGATGTTTTTGGTCCAGTGAATGTTCCTTCTTTGTCTAAGTCAAGGTACTATGTATCATTTATTGATTATTATTCAAGAAGGGAATTTGTCTATTTTTTGAAAAGTAAATCAGAAGTGTTCAGTCGGTTTAAGAAATTTAAGAACCTTGTAGAAAATTAGACTGGAAGAAAAATAAAATGTTTAAGGACTGATAATGGCAATGAATTTTGTTCTGATGAGTTTGAGGTAATCAG